>JACXGM010002134.1:0-48914 GCA_016801145.1 Umbra pygmaea
ATGCAGGATGATGTCCTATGTTATTGAAAAATGTGTTATTTTGTCATTTTGACTTCCTACTTCCTGTCTGTGATATTTTTAGTCAAAAAGAAAGACCATCGTCGGCTTTGAGGCGCGATATCTCCGGCTGTGAGTAACACACAGAGATGTGCCACCACTCATTATTTGCGTCTAATTCTCCCCTTTCCAACGGTACCAAACTTTAGTTGCTAGCATGTACGGTTCTAGAGCGTCAATCGACTTTGCAGGGTTAAATGCTACATTTCAAATGTTTGGAATCCATTACTTAATTCATTCATTATTTAAGTATAATTATTTTAGGAATTATGCATGACATAATCTTAATTTAGCACTTTTTCCAAAGTACCCCTAGGGGTACACGTACCCCCATTTCAGATACTGATTTAAACCTTAATGGCTGTGTGTTTAGTTATTTTGAATGGACAGCAAATTTACACTGTTATACAAGCAGTACACTCACTACTTTACATTGTAGCTAAGTGTAATTTCTTCAGTGTTGTCACATGAAATTATGTAATCAAATATTTACAAAGATGTAAGGGGTGTACTCCCTTTTGTGAGAATCTGTAGCTGAAATGTAAATTATTCAAAAACCCACGTCAGCAAGTGGATCAAACTTTTAAATAAATTAATGTGATAGTCACCCAATAGGAAATACATTTGATCTTCATCATTAAAAAAATCCAAGGTGATGCAAGTATATCATTAAAACTACCAATATCAGTATTGAGGTGCTAATAAACACACATTCAATATAAAAAATGCCTAAAAAACGAACAGAAGCGAATATGTAGAGCATTTAAATGTTATTCGATTGTAAACGCAAGGTCCTCTTTTACTAATAATTGAAGATATTTAAGACAAACAATGGACACACCTCCCACACAATAAATGTTAGACAGTGAAGAACAGTATTGTAGTGTACAGATACTGTATCAAAGATAATTGCTATTGCTTAAGTCAACCATGTTTCTGAGAAGACAGGTAATGAATGAGGTGGTCATAGTTTTTAGAAAGACTTCAAACGTTCAGATGAAAGTTAAATAATAGGTTTGTCTTGAAAGTAAACAGTTATAAAATGTGTTATATTGTTTACCATTATAAAATTAAAATGGGACAGACTCGGGACTGTTGCATTTTTGGAAATGTGAATGTGTATTGTATTTATCATCAGATTCATTGATGTCAAATGTATTATGGGTCCTATGACTGTATATCCTCTCAAGAAATGGAAGGCAAATATGCAAAATCATCCAGTTAAATGAAAAATCATGCTGTGGAATGCACCTTGACCTAGTCTGTACTACACCACATTGCATTTAGAGCATTGGTTGATTTTAGAGCATTGGTTGATTTTAGTGCATTGGCTGATTTTAGAGCATTGGCTGATTTTAGAGCATTGGTTGATTTTAGAGCATTGGTTGATTTTAGAGCATTGGCTGATTTTAGAGCATTGGCTGATTTTAGAGCATTGGTTGATTTTAGAGCATTGGCTGATTTTAGAGCATTGGCTGATTTTAGAGCATTGGTTGATTTTAGAGCATTGGTTGACAACTAAATGTACCCCTTGGAAATGTTAGGGGTTGGAGCCTTTTATTTATTTGGGAACGTTCATTTTCATTATTCAAAAGCAGCATTGCCAAGAATCACATTCAAAGTGATGGAACTTGAAGTATGTTGAGTAATTGGATCTATTTTGATTGAATAAGCAAAGTATTGCTTCTAGATTAGATTGTACAATCATACGTTCTGGGGGCTCATATATCAGGTGTGCATAGAATTTATCCTAAAACTGTGATTTATCAAATAATACTATAACAATTTTACAGACACTGATGCAAAATCACCATTGATATAATGTGCAGTGTTACGTCCACCAGTATAGATGCAGCAATTGTTGGGTTTACCTTTGTCTGTCTTGGTGTTTCTGTGCTATGTTTCTGTTCTGTGTGTTTGTTCCGTTCAGTTTGTTTGTCTCCCACAGGTGATGCAGATTCACTCATCAATCAGGCCAATCATCACTTATCACTGACTCCTTCCCTTCTGTTATCCGGTTCAGCTGATTCCACTCATTTCCCATCATGCCTTTTCCTTCAGTATATAATGTGCAATTTTGTGTGTTAGTCTCTCTCTTGCTGCTCTTGTGTTTGGTCAGTGACCAAGCTCTCACCTGTTGTAAGGTGGAGTCTCAGTGTGAGGTTGCCTTATCTGTGTTCAGTTGTTTTGAGTGAGAGGTTGTAAATTAGTGTTATTGTGTTGACTTGGAGTGAGAGCTTTGTTTTGTGAGCTAGAATGAGTGATAGGCCTATTTAGTGTGGAAGTGTTTTATTGTATTTAGTCTAGTGTATTGTATGTAATATTTCTGGTTAGTATTCTTTGGATTGTTGTTATTAATAATAATTATTTTGTCATCCCAGGTAGGAAAGGAACATGGGGGAGTGTTAGGCCAGATGCCCATGGGCTTACATTACCCGTAGGGATAACGCCCTTGTCAAAATACACCAAACTTTTTTGTCTTTGGTTTGAGTTCCGCTCAGCCTCTCCGACCAAAACTATTTAAAATTTCCATGGCAAAAAAAGCCTTTCTGTTTAACAGTACCTACCTTCTCAGTGTCCATGGCACTTCATTTTCAAGAATTCTGTAAGTATAGAATCTGAGTTTAGTTTCTCCTTCTGTTATAAAATTACCTATGTCTATCCTTCAGTCACTTGGAAGTTACTGTGTTATCAGTTAAATATTGTGAACATCTATTTTCTGCTGTTGTTTTGAGAGTTAGTCAAGTAAATTCTCAGTTCAAATAAAAAATGCTGAAATGGAATTACGCACCTGCCTCATGCCTACTAATATCCATTTGATAAACTAATTGATGAACTGATTAATCTGTAGATCAAAACAAGCTCTTTTACACAGTGGTTTATGGATTAGTTGGTATGCTTTAGTGCCCCCCAAATCAGGAACAAAGTGAAAGGGCTCTTTATAAATCAAATCCCTGATCTGACAAGTTAAATAACATTATTCTGTCCTTGAGCAAGGCAGTTAACCCTATATGCTCCAAGGGTGCTCATTATGGCAGAAGCACACACATTCAAAGCATTCTTCTCAAATACAAAACAATTTAACCTTAATTTAAATGGTGCTATTATTATGTCCAACACAACTCCAGTCAACACAATGAATTATAAGAGTGAAGCCAACTATTGCTATTATGCAACTCAACATTCTGTAGCATGTATCCTACCTGGCTGTATATTAACTTAACTGTCACACAATCAATGCACCCTACCAAAACATACAGTAGGTGGTCCAACCAGATGTACTGTAACTAGTGTGCTTAGACAAGGGAGTCCCCTACGGGCATTGTAGACTCCGGAGTGGCTCTAAGATACTCCTCTCTCCCTGTGAACAAAAGGAACAAAGAACAAAGGGTCTGTTGGGTGCCAGCACATGTTGGTGTTGAGGGTAATGAAGAGGTGGATAGGGTGGCGAAGTGTGGATCACAGAAGGAGGAAGTGGATGTGAGGATACCGTATGGGCGGGGGGAGATGAAAGCCATGGTTAGGAGAGGAGGGCTGGAGTGCTGGCAGAAACAGTGGGATGAGTGTAGGATACATGGGATACAGAACACGGTTAGGGTGGACGGGGTGTATAGGGGGTGTCGGAGGGAGGAGGTAGTGTGGTGTAGGATGAGGTTTGGGCATACAAGGCTGAATGCAACATTGAGGATGATGGGCAGGCATGAGACTGGATTGTGCGAGGGGTGCCTGGTGGAGGAAACAGTGGAGCATGTAGTGTTGTATTGTGAGAAGTATGGTGAGGAACGAGAAAGGTTGTATGGACTGGTAAGGAGGGACGGGAGAGAGTGGGGCTTGTTAGGGGTGTTGGGGGTGGGAGTGGTGGTGGGGTGGGGATGAAGGGGCTGAGTATCTCAAGGATACAGGTGTGGGTAAGAGGATATAGGGGTGGCTGGCCGTGACCGGCCTCACACTCCGATACATTAGGTGGCGGTGTATGCACCATTGACGTTGGTTGCGATCCGCCAGTACCCCACAGAAGAAGAAGAATAAAGGGTTAATATCAGGGGTTCACAAGAAGATAAACAGACAACAAACTCTAGCACACTAAATAGGTATACCTATCATACCACAAAAACCCAACTCCCACTTCACTTCAAAACGCTAACACTATAATACATACTAACTGTACCAACCAGGCTAGAGCTACGTTACCACACCAACAAGAGAGAACCTAAAACAGGCCACCTTACACCCAGGCAGAGAGAAAGAGCAGACACAACGGCACATTTTATTATTTTATTGTCTAGGGTCGTGGGGTGAGTTGGGTGGAGTTGACGTGGGTGGGCCGTGACCAGCCTTGCTCTCCGGTACCGTTGGTGGCGGTGTATGCACCTTCTATGGGTTGCGATCCGCCATTAAGCCCCATAGAAGAAGAAGAAGAAGAACCAAAGGGAACAAACACACAGAACATGACAGAAACACACTGGGGTACGTAACATCTAGCCAGCTCAGGGGGGTATTCCAGAAAGCAGGTTATGTGACGTAACCGGGTAAGTTTCAGGGTTTGTAAGTTGCCATAGCAACTCACTCTCTGAACATAACCTTCTCCGAAGCAGGTTATGTTCAGGTTATGTTCCACTGTTAGTTTGTTTTCGGATAGGTGACGAAGCATGGCGTGCCGTTTAGAAGATGACAAAAGTGGATGTCGAAGCACAAAAGTGGATGTCGAAGCACAGATAATATGAAATATTATCCGCCGTGAGAGGGTGATAAGACATCAATGTGCTTTCTTATCCAAATGTACATTTGCGTGAGCGTTACCGTTGTACACAAGATTTGTTAATATATTTAACAAATGTTTGAAAACCACACATATCAAATGTAACACACTGCGGATCAGCGCTTAACACAGAGCACATTTTGTGCATAATTGCCCTTCATTTTTTGCGACGGGTAGTTTTTTCTATTGCATAGGCGATGCAGAGCTTGTGAGATGCAACTGTGTGTAGGGTTGTTCGTACAGTAGCCAATGTCTTGCACTCAAACGGTTCCTACACACTTTTCTGCAGTTCCATGGCCATACACCAGTGACAGTTATTAAAGAGGAACTCCACAGAGTGGCAGGTTTGTCCTTCCTATGATATTTAATGAGAGTTACATGTCACTACGTAATCCATCCATATACTGTGTAATATCACAATTATTCAAAAATGTTTGTCACTTTCAATTTCAGGGTTCCCAAATGTGATTGGGTGCATTGATGTTATCCACATTTTCATTAAAGCTCCTTCAGTCAATGAAGGAGACTGCTTGTGTTGTTCTTCACAACATTGCCCCCATGAGAGGTGAGAGGCCCCCCCTTCTCTTGATAAAGATGGCCAAGAGGAACCCCAAGTAAACTCAGTAGACCAAAGAGATGTCAGGGTGGTACCAGACATGATTTGTCAAAATGACTTTAATTAAAATCAGTTAACAGTCAAGTTTTGATTATTGTTCATTTATTTATCTATTTCCTGTAATAAAATACATTTGTATTGCTTTATACAACATTCAACCACAATGTCACATTAATGTTCAAATACTGTTTCCCACCTTAAGCTGGTGCTCTAGCAATTGAATTTCAAATCTGGCCTTTTGTATGTTGACCCTTTTCTCCTAAATTTCAAGCATATGGAGTAAAATAAAATGCATTAAGCATGCATAATGCACAAGTGAAAGAATGACTGTAAAATGCATTCCAATGCCTTTTGAAATGGTGACAGTTGATAATTTTATTCATTAGAAACACTGATAAAAAAGTGAAAACATCAATAAATCATACGTTTTTCTGACCTTTATTAAGGGACAGTGCCAACTCAGACGGGGTGAGGGAAAGTAGAGGTGGACCCCTGCCTGTTTTACGGGCCTCAGCCTTCTTTCTATTGGCTGCATAGAAAATGTATAATTACATTACATACTAAATTGCATGGCTTCAGTAACAATTTAGTAAGTTAAGAAAATATTACCCTGTTGGAAAATGGTTTTCCGTATCGTTTCGTTTCGACTTGGCTTGCAGTTTTCATCAGGGATTACACCTGATAAAACGAGAAGCCAATGGTCTATAATACTAGCCAAATATGTACATTACTACAGTAATATTAATAGATTTATGGAGGGCAAAACGTGAATGCATGTCTATTTTTAAAACATGCCCAAAATATTTTTGCATTACAGTGAAAGGGAAAAATAGCCCATTTATAATTTAATAAACTCACATATTTACTCTGTCTGTTTTTTTTTGCCAAGCCAACTCTGTTTCTTTTGCGAATGCAGCAGTATTGCTTATTTAGTAATAATGGTCTTATTGTCTTCATAAGCAAGCATTAAAACCTCCAACTCAGTTTCAATACAATACGTAACTCGCTTTTTTCTTCTTGGATTTCCATGGGAACTCCTGAAATCGGCGATGTATTGAAAATGTCTTTACGTACTCGCCGTGTGCGCGAAGTAACTCTGGGTTACCAATAGGAGGTTGATTGAACTAACTCCTCAAAGGCGTTTTTTGAAACTGACATACCCAGGGTAAGGAAGTTTTGGGTTAATCAACCGAGAGTTCAGGGTATATGTGACGGTAAATTATCCTTGCTTTCTGGAATACCCCCCTGATTTATGACACAAAATCTCTGACTGAACTCACACTTCCCAAATCTTCTTTTTAAAGAGAGAGTGCACAATTTTCCCCAGTACACAGGATTATACGTATAACATGCATTATATTAAAGATTAACTGAACTGAAAGTATCAATGTAGATAATGTGTTATTTATGACAATTAAAAATAATTAAACAAAAAATGTAATAAAAAAATCAATACATAGCTTTTTTAAGCAACACCCAAAACTGCGTTTGTTAGTATAGAACGCTGCCAATTTCTATGACGTCACTGGTATGGTAGGACCTGAGAAGGTCTACAGTACAGGCAACAGCTGCAGGACTTTACACACGAAAATGAGTCAGTGCAACGGCATATAATACAAAGTTGTGTCTAAAATATGCATTAGATTGTATTATATGATGTACATTGTAATGTACACAGTAAATTATTAATGGAGTAAATAACTATGTATCCAAGCACATTTTAGGAAATAGAGACTGCTTATCGTGTGCATTTAGAGAAAATAGAAAAACATGGTTGAATGGTTAGAAAATCGAGGCAGATAAATGGAAATTGTGATTGGACGAATTCATCCCATGGGGTCGCTTGTTAAATTACCTGGACGGAGGATTCGTGAGTTTTGCTGTTTACTTTAGGCTAGTTCAGAGTTGGCTGATTTTTTCTTTGTGGTTGTTGATGGATGTTGCACGGATATATATTGCACAGATACCTCTTACTATGGAACTAGCAGCTATTTCTGAGAGTTGAACTCCCTCTGCATCAACAATCTGCCCTGGGACAGTGAACAGCAGCTAGCTTCAGGGTGAATAGAAAGAGACATTGGATTCTGTTTACAGACCCGCGGTGGTTTAAATAGCAGCTAGTAAATGCATTATTATCAATCTGTGTTATTGTCAGTCATGCTTAATTTATACAGTCTATGGTCTATTCCGTTCAACCCGAGTTGCTACTACCCCAAGTTAGAATTTCATCCTGGTAGTGAGTACCACTTGCTAAATTAGGTTTGGAACAAGCCTATGTAATGGCAGCTCGCAGGAGCAGTGAGAATTGCTGCTTAGGTAAGTACCATAATCTGAAAATAGCATGAATATTGTTGAATCTATTAAATTAAAGTGGTAGAAATGTATATTATGCTTCACTGTAATGCACATTTTATGAAAGGCACCTAGGAGATTATCCACACATAATTTTTCCCCAGCCTTTATTTAAAACAGGCCTTTATTTGTCCGTGTTGACCACGCACCTGGCCGCTATCAGAGGCCTGGCGTTTAATTGACTACCGGTTTTTATTTGAGGAAATACGGTAGTACAACTTTATATTGCCTGATGTCATATCATTCTTAATTTTCATGAATAAATTGCCTGATAATCTAGTTAGCATAAGGATAAATTCAACATGCTACAGTCAGGAAATGTCTCGCTAGTAAGTATGTTTTTTATAATAGCTCAAATCAAACATACTAGTCAGACAACACAAATCTAATGCAGCAATGGTCAATAACATTACTCTTCATAATAGGCCTATTTCTGATATTTAGCTAATAGCCTGTACTTAACAAGTAGTGTGTTTGGCTTTGGCTAAAGGAAAGTTAATTGATTTTGGCTTGTCTAATTAGCGAGTAGACACTACCTTTGTGTGGCTGATTCAGTGGGATGGTGTTGACAGAGTCTGTTTTTCATTCCCAGCTATCGTCTGCTCAATCCGCTCTCGCTCTGCCTCAGCTGCGAATCGGCTGGTTCATTATTTTTATCAGTGAAACAACCACAAACTTGAAGTTGTTCCAATATGTATTGCGCGTTTCCAGTTCATGTTTAATTCGCGCATATCCCCACCAAAGCTGAGCTGTGCTTAAAATCTCAGTAACATGTTTGTAATGTACTAAGCTAATGTATAGCACTACAGAAGTACTCTGATACTTCTTTTTTTTTTTGCGGTGAGACAAAATGCATCAATCAGTGCACCCTGTGTAACGGAGTTTAGGAGTTCCCTGCAAGAGGCGTTGTGATAGTGGTTATTGTCCATTCAAATCAAAAACGAAACTTCCTTACCCAGGGTGCACTAAGTGACGGTAATCCAGAAGATGCGGAAGGCTACAGGCCGTCCAAGCAACAGACCGGTCCATGTAGTTAGTCATTGGAGAATGACAATTGGTGATAAAGACAATGAAGTCTACCGGGAGTTTATGAAATGTGATGGTATGCAAAAAAGACTCCTGGTACCCTACACTGTAACATGGCGTACCAATGAGTACTGGTCCACTTCAAACACTGCTAATCAGTATTTAAAAAAATCTGTCATTTTTATAACTGTTGGGATTAAAAGGAAAGATTCAATACCATTTATCAAAATACCATGATGCAATACAAATATCGATAAAAACTATTTTCTAAGATTGACAGAGGTATAATATCAATGTCATAGTGTAACATGTTGAGTGCATGGCAAAATAAATGATTTGACACATAAAATATAAAACTAAACTTTGTCATTGGCAAATATGTTTTCTTCAAATGAGCATGTTCAACAATCACTAATAGGCATCCAATCCTGAATAACTTGCTCCATGTAGCCTCAGTACAATTAAATTCCATCCATTGTGGTTTGGCAGTCAGGCATTCTACCTCCTTACTTCTTATTGAGCAGCATCTTTTACATACATCACCTGTACATTTAGTGGAAAGCTGTTCAGTTCATACTATTCTTGGGATTATTCCTTTATGTTTATTTGGGTGCCATTTTCTTCTCAAACATTTTTAGTATTGTATTTCTAAAATGCTTTCTTTTTTTTGCTACACTAAGTCTGCTGAGCTACTGTAGAGTATTTTCTGCAAAATGGTCTGATGTCTTTAAAAATGTGCTTTCTAAAATGCATGATAACGATAATTATAATTTATCGCATTTGTAAAGCACTTTTCATTATAGAAGAATAATCTTAAATATCATGTTTTATATCGAATTATAAGCCACCTGGGCATTAAGTAACATGCCGTCACAACTTTTGAATAGACTGTCACTAATTTACCTCATGCAAGTGAGTGTGTCACAAAACCAAGTGTGTCCAGATTTTGTTAAGGAAGCTTTGTTTAGCAAATACACAAGCCTTAAAAATACTGTAGACTTGCTGGCATGTTTCATACTGTCCTGTTTGTTGTTTACTAGCTAACTATGGAAAGTGTCCTGCAGGTAGAGGAAATAAAGTGGGAAACAAGGCATCAAGGTGGGAATCAAAGGAAGTCATCCAGAAGATTTGTTTTCCTCCATTTTTGCTTAGCTGCATGCAGCCCTCTTCTGTGAGATTGCGTTAGTCGTGGGAAGAAAGGGCAGTGGGACTTGTAGAGTTGGGCTGATGTGGCAGAATCAGGAGATAAATGGGAGAAGGCTTTAGTTCAGTTCACAAAAGCTACACCCTCTTCCTTTGATTTAGTTCAAAGCGGATGATAAGTGAACATTTTTGTCCACAATATGATGCAAAATGTAGTCAGATATGTATTCCCGGTGTGATGTGAACTGTCAAATGTTATTAACAAAACTAGATTTGTCAGTGGTACATTGCAAACAAATACATAAAAACATTGTAGCATAATGTGCCTGTCTAAACAGCTACCTGAACCTACGTTGGAATTTAAGAATATTAGAATATGAAGAGGAAAAAGAGGGTAAGAAAAACCTGAAAAGAAATGAATAAAACACTGCAATATTTCAAATTGCAAATATATTGACGTAACTACAATAGTAGAGATTTAAGATGTTTTCCTATGCAAACATTATTTTTCAAAAATGTTACTGTATACTGTATCATCTCAAGTAGGTAAGAAAACATCTTTGAAGATTTACTGTAATGTAAGCTACGAGATAAACAGTTTGCCCGCTGTATATTTTTCATTTGGTATTGACTGTACACACGTTATAACTTGGGGCAGGACGGGCTCTTATTAATGTCTGGACTGGAGTAAATGGAATGGACTACCAGACTTGGTCTAAACTCCAGTCCACACATTAATATGAGAGCATCCTCTTAAGGTTCGCCAGCTTCTACTGCTGTCACCTCTGCTTCTGAGACAAAGTACTGTAGGTACTATATTTACAATTATCTGTCTACTTTACTCTGGTTATATTCAGCTAGCAATATGAGTTTCAGTATTTAATTCTCAGCTGGCATATTAGGTGGCCTAAGATCTGGTAGGTTGTTAATTTGGGTTGCTGTGTAGAAGTTAACAGTTGTATTGCTTGGTTTATTGACTTTGCCCATGCATGTACGGTATGGATTGTAAGGAGGGTTCATCTATGGGAAAGCACTTTTATAACTTCACCAGTAAAAACCTAGTGCCGTTGTAGCTGAGTCTGATCATGATATATGTCTGTTAGAACTGTGGAAGAAAATATTGAATCAGCACATATAATATTGAATCAATTCCATATGCCTGGGGATCCAAACTGTTGCAGGAGTGCATTTCTCACTTACTGTCCAGGGGCCACAAAAAATTATATATATACAGTATATGTATATATAGACAGTTTAGGCAATACTATTTCAATTCAACATAGGCAACATTTAAACGTTTGTGAATAAACCATTCCAAAGCACAATCAGTAATGCATGAATAATTCAGAGAGGAGCAAAATGATTCACATCATTGTATGTATAAAGCCAAACAAAATCTGAGGCTTACACACAAATTTGAACAAATTCACTATGCAAATAGAGTCTGTAATTAAATCAGTAATGGAGTTTCAAAATGCAAGATAAAAAGCAAAGCATGCTTTACTAAGTGATGTATCAACTGACGTGGGAACGCACCTACCAAAATCTAAGTACTAAAATACATTGGCCTATCAAAGTCATTCAGTGTCCTCACTCTGTTCGCTGCTAGATGCATTACCATGTAGTGGCTACCCACACTACTACCCTGCCTGCACCTGTTTGGTTCTGTGTTGACTTCTGCAGGGGGTTTGGTACTGCCTAACTTGCTCATTGCCTATACATATTGTCATTTATAATTGCATGTATCTATGCTGTCAATAGTACAAACCTGATTCCAAAAAAGTTGGGACACTGTACAATCTGTGGATAAAAACAAAATGCAATGATATGGAATTTTCAAATTTATAGAATACAACATAGATATCAAATGTTGAAACTGAGAAAATTTATAATTTCAAGGAAAAAATAAGTTGACTTCAAATATCATGGCATCAACACATCTCAAAAAAGTTGTGACGAGGCCGTGTTTACCACTGTGTGGCATCCCCTCTTCTTTTTATAACAGTCTGCAAACGTCTGGGGACTGAGGAGACAAGTTGCTCAAGTTTAGGAATAGGAATGTTGTCCCATTCTTGTCTAATACAGGCTTCTAGTTGCTCAACTGTCGTAGGTCTTCTTTGTAGCATCTTCCGCTTTATGATGCACCAAATGTTTTCTATGGGTGAATGATCTGGACTGCAAGCTGGCCATTTCAGTACCCAAATCTTTCTTCTACTTTGCCATGACTTTGTAATTGATGCAGTATGTGGTCTGGCATTGTCATGTTGGAAAATGCAAGGTCTTTCCTGAAAGAGACGACATCTGGATAGAAGCATATGCTGTTCTAGAACTTGGATATATTTTTCAGCATTGATGGTGCCTGTCCAGATGTGTAAGCTGCCCATGCCATACGCACTCATGCAACCCCATACCATGAGAGATGCAGGCTTCTAAAATGAGCGCTGATAACAACTTGGGTTGTCCTTGACATGGCGTCAGTTTCCCAAAACACAATTCAATTTTTGATTTGTCGGACCACAGAACAGTTTTCCACTTTGCCACAGTCCATTTTAAATCATCCTTGGCCCAGAAAAAACACCTGTGCTTTTGGATCCTGTTTAGATATGGCTTCTTTTTTTACCTGTAGAGATTTAGCCGGCAACGGCGAATGGCACGGTGGATTTTGTTTACCGACAATGTTTTCTGGAAGAATTCCTGAGCCCATGTTGTGATTTCCATTACAGTAGCATTCCTGTATGTGATGCGGTGCCGTCTAAGGCCAATATTATGCACTGTTGATGATGATAACTTCAAACTCTTTGCAATCTTTCTCTGAGAAACTCCTTTCTGAAATTGCTCCACTATTTTTCACCTCAGCATTGGGGGAATTGGTGATCCTCTGCCTATCTTGACTTCTGAGAGACACTGCCATTCTGAGAGGCTCTTTTTATACCCAATCATGTTGCCAATTGACCTAATGAGTTGCAAATTAATGTGTAATTAACCTCCTATTGCTACCTGTCCCAACTTTTTTGGAATGTGTAGCTCTCATGAACTTTAAAATGAGCCAATACTTGGCATGACATTTCAAAATGTCTCACTTTCAACATTTGATATGTTATCTATATTCTATTGTGAATGACATATGAGTTTATGAGATTTGTACATTATTCCATTCCTTTTTAACTCACAATTTGTAGAGTGTCAAAACATTTTTGGAATCAGGTTTGTAGCTGCTTTATCCACATGTTCATGTGATGGCTGTGAGTCACCCCAAAAGCATTAGACCTAATGGCAAGACATAAATTGTTACTTATTCTCTGTTAAATTCACAAGTATTTTCTTGTTTGTACTGTAATTAACTAGCCTGGCAAGCGAGACCCACATCAAGATGTTGGGTCTGGGAACTCACCATTGGCAGTGCTGAATCCGAGGTGCGGGATAAACGGTTGTCTTTCAAATTCCCTATGCACGCAATAGGATAGTGCTACAACCAACCAGAGCAACGAAGTGTAAACTCAGAACACATCTTCCTTTTGTAAGAATTACTTCAGTGCCGTTCTTTGTTATTTTCTCTGGGTTGGAAGGTTCTGGGTTGGAACCCCGGTCATCCCAGGCCTTTCTGTATGGAGTTTGCATGTTCTCCCCGTGTCTGCGTGGGTTTCCTCCAGGTGCTCCGGTTTCCCCCACCATCAAAAAACATGCAGGTTAGGTTTGGGACTACAGATGGAAATTAGCATCTATGCTATAATCTGGCTCATTTACAGTCTGTACAGAAGTGTAAGATTGTTGATTAATGTGCACTGTCCCAAGTAAATAAATAAACAATATCTTCCAGAGTCACGGCCAAAGCCGATTTGAAAGACTGTTCTGTTCGCCAGCAGCAGCAACCATTTCTTTGTTTTCCCGTAATTACGTTAAGCCCGCCCACCGACTCTATACAGGTTGTGATTGGCCTGACCAGAATTTGGTTTTTCCAGCTTGCAAGTCAACGGAGAGTTGCTAGACTGACCCTAGCTGCAAATTAGATTTGCTGCCGCTAGGGTGCGTCTAGATTTCTAGGCTAGAAATTAACTGCATTTTACACCTGCAGTTTTAGGCTTAGGCAAGGCTTGAAAGCAACCAACACGTAGTGATTTCTTTTCACTTTCTGTAGTCCAGATGGCTATTTGGCAATAGTTAAGCAATACACAATTGCCTGCGCTATAAGCAGGGAGGGGCAGTATTTAGGAAAATACTATTTTGTCATTTGTATTTGATAGGCTTGATGAAAATGGCTTCGTATTTTGTATCAAAATACTTTTTGTATTTTGTAGTTTAGAAATACTGTAAAATACTCTAGTCTACCATACATTATGACATTATAAAAATGCAGCTTCTGTTGCCTACTTAGTGATTTGCCCAGACTTGTTGAGATCAGAAAAGAAAATGTATCCATACATGAAGAAGGTCAAGGTGGGAAACGTGTAGGTTGCCAGCTTTCCACAGATTTTTAACATAAATTGCTAACATTTGCAACAGTTAATGTTAAGTATTGGTGATTGCCAAGGCTAAATCATTTAACAATTTACGTACAGTAATGTTTTAGCTAACTATTTGACCCAAGTAGCAGCCCTCACAGTTAACGTTAACTTGTTACTTACAGCAAGTTTCTGTCAGTTCTGCATGAAAAATAGGAGGGTCAGGTGCTGCGGGCTTGTCCTCCGGCTCAGGTATTGGAGGCTTGTCCTCTGGTTCTAGCATAGTGTAGGAGGTGTAGCCTCAGGGCACTGGCGTAGGAGGTGATGATAGACCGGCCCACCACGGTAGAGTTTGCAGGGGTTTGGGTAGAATGTCATCATTAATGAGCCGGTCAGCAGTGGAGAGTCCATGATGTTGTTTGGTATCCTGGGTTGACTGACCGGCGAGACCAGCGAAGAGGATGTGAGGTGAATAGTTATTTAGCCTGCTAACATAGACCCTTTTCCTCCTCACCGTACATTTCCTCCTCTTCCTCAGACTAGACCCGTTGTCCGTGCCTATCCTCTTCATCCATGTCTGACGCCCAGAGCCCTGGGTCACAGTAATTCTCCCCTCCCAGACCAGCCCCATATATGCCTGTTCGCCAAGCCCGGCATTCGGACCAACCGCTGCTCTCCCCTTTGTACTGCTTTCCCCAAAATCTGAGATCCATTGGCTGGGACAGAGACGTGAACAAAAGTTTGAGAGAAAAACAGACACCTGACACAGAACACACACACAGGGGAGAAACCTGACACAGAACACACAGGGGAGAAACCTGACACAGAACACACACAGGGGAGAAAACTGGTGCCTACCCCATCCTCCTGAGGGGACAACCATGACAGAGGCAGAGATAGAAGCATCAACTGAGTCAGTGTACTGGTGAAGGGATCAAATAGGCTGATAGAAAGAAAGTTTGCAAAATTATGTCATGCTCCCTTGAAAAAAGTATTTTTAGTATTTGTAAAATACAAAAATCCAGTAGTTTATTTTGTTACATGGTATGACTGCTTTATTTTGTAGTTTATTTTGATGCAGTTATAATGAATGTATTTGGTATCTTGTTTTAAGATATGTTTGGATGTATCTTTTCCCATCCAATGGGTATAGGAGCACATTGTCCTTCATTTAATCTCAGCATCAATTCCAAGGCAGTAGATAGAAGCACAATTATTTATCAAACATAACGAGCAACAGTTTTATTTGCATATAAGTGTGTAAGCATTTTCTAAATTGGCAGTTACTGTTGAAGTATACCAGAGCACTGTTTGGCAATCTAAATAGGCACAATGCATATTTTGTCAATTATGCAACAATCTTCTTATCCACATGTGCCCTAATTTAATAAAAAAATATATGCACAGTTGACAAATGAGACCCCTTGTGTTTTGACACTGATACTCAAAATTGAGAGTAATTCATATTTCAGACATGCTAGTGAGGATTGCTTTCCTTTTCTGTCCGCCTACCAAACAGATTACATTCCACTGATAAAAAGAGAAACTAATTCTAGCCTGTGGCTAAAAGCACATTAATTCACACAGTAGTTAGTTCACAGAAAAGGCTCTGCAGTGTAGCTTTGTGTGAATACTTTGTGTGTGTATGCTCTATCACTGCATTCATAATAGGACCCATCTGCAATTAGTTGTGATATCAACCTCAAAGCATCCAAGTGGCCAATGTTTATTTGCCGGTGAATGCGTATTAATAATAAAACTTTTAATATGTTTTGAAGTTTTCTCTGGTTGAGCCTGTGCTTAAACAAACTAGCCTTTGTTAAAAGAAAACATTTTTAAATCTTCCCTGGACCACACAATATATCTTTACATTAGGAACACTCCATATACACGAACATTCATTTGATACACAAATTAGCTGGGATGTTGACAGGATAGTCATGTTGAGTATCTTGTTGAGTGACTGTTTTTCAAGGAAAAATGTTTTCTTTACTTTTATGGTATCTCCATCTCTCGTTTTTTCTTTAACTCTTCCCTATAAGCACAAGGTTTAAAATACATCGAAAAGATGCCTTTGTCGTTGAAACGACATTGAGTAGAAGTTGAAAAGACATTTTTCAAATGATTGTGCTTGCTGGGTTCTCTTTCTCTCCCCTCGTTTGTACCTCTCACTCGCTCTCTCCTTTTATCATCTCATTCTCACCTCTTCTCTCAACACCTGCTGCTCCATGTATTTCTGGCATTTGAAAATATGCCTAATGAACCAGGGCAGGAGGTGTGAAGGGTGTTAATATCCCATGCTAACTCTGACCCCTCCCTCTCCTTCTTTCCAGGACTTGGACAGGTATTCTCCATCAATCTGAGCTGGCATGGCATCCGAGCTCCATACTCTCCACAGTATCATTATTCAGTCCACTGAACCAACCTTACCCATTTTCATTAGTTACCTATTGGAGTTTTGAGTCTAACACAGAGAACTCTGGGTGAGCCTGTCAGTCCGGAGTTGACCAACAGTGACAGTAAATGGTTTATGAAATAAAGGGCCAGCAGCCAATACACATATAATGAACTTATCAGAGCATCTCTCCAAACAGCTGGATTGTGTTCTGTGGAGAGTGATTGTGCTTTCAGGTTTGTATTATTATTATTATTATTATGTTTTTGTTACTTGGCACATGCTCCAACTCTTTTGCTGGCTGGCTGCCCAGAGGGGATCGGATACCCGACGTGCACACAGGCGGTACTGCTAGATTTTTACAACATTTGCTGTGCTACTGTTTCAGCGATGGGAAATTAATGATATACCTAATAGTAATAATTGAAACGTCCACTAGTATATATTGGAACGTATGCATTCATGTGTTCACCCATGAACATGGTGTCAGACAAATAATAAAAAACTGCATTCTGAGTGCCCTAGATATTTGGAAACAGGGCTCTGCATGATGTGAGCGCATTTCAACCATACATCTAATAGAATTATGTTTCCAAGGAACTGAATTGCAAACATGAATTATGATTTGTACCAACATATATCCAGTTCTATTGGATTACATTCACGTACGACTTTGCATGGTGGTCCTTAACATTTTGCTCTTATGTTGGTCTTTAACAAAATTTTTCTATTAAGTTTCATGCGATCTCGGTACATTCCATAAATTCCATTGCGATTCAAATTACATTTAAACGTTTAGGGTTATGGTTAAGGTTAGCATTACAAAAAAATGAAAAATTCACAAACATCTTGGCAGAGAAAAGAAATTGCAACTACAAAGCCCTACCTTAACATTTACCATTATGCTTAAAAATAGTGCTAGTGTCTTAGTTACACTTTACAATATACTGTAGCTCACGAAAAACGTTATTCCTCAAATTTAGGGCTGGCACCTTCTGTTTATAGTGCAACGTGTGCACATTTGGCTTAAGTTTCCATATTGGGAACTCTTTGATCCAGAAACAAATTGAATGATCTAACACACATTTGAACTAGAGGTCCATTGTCTTGCCCAGGGGCCCATGCTATCATAGTTATGCCTCGCTACATCTTGGCCTATAATGTAGCATCTGTTGGTAAATATCCTAATGTTGAAATGTTTTTGTCCTTTCAGGTTTACATGGAACTTAATACTCAAAAGTGCCCTTGAATATATAAGGTTGCACCATTTTAGAATTGTTACTGTGTGGACATGAATACTGTGAATTTTGGGTCAGCACCGAGCCACATTTCAGCAGTGTTTCAAAGACACCCACTTAGTCTTTGGCTGCCTGCTTCCCTTATCTACGCTCTGAGCCAGGGCTTAGGTCCCCAGGGAAACGCAGCCATCCCAGCATAATTACTCACTTAGATGAGGAGAACTACACTCTGGACCTTTATCCGGCTATCCTGCGGCTGGCTATCCTGAGGGGATTCAGCCCCATCCGGTTTGAGCAGTCACACTCAGTGGCCCACTTCAGGATTTCTGTCTACCAGCCTACCAGATTTCGCTTCTGACTTCTCATAAAATGTCCTCAGTTCATTCTGAGCCAATGAGTAAAAATCCACACAATCTAATACATTTCCCTGTAAAGTTCCTGGGGTCTTGATACGTTTTGGATACACAACAACTCATTTGTTCAGAGGGACTTTTAATCGGGAAAAAAAAAGTAATTGCTTTGTTAACTCGTGTTCGCAATCAATGTTTAACAACTCAAAGTTCATAAACATGAACCCGGGAAATTGGAGACAACCACATATTGAGGATCTTTAGACAAAATGTATTGTGTCAGAATAATGTGCAAATTAAAAAGTCTCAGTCTACCCACTGCCTTTGCCTTCAGCTGAATTGTAGGTGTCAGCCGAAGATAAGAAGTTTGTATCTGTCTGTCAATTACTGCTTCAATTAAAGGTGTATCACTACTAAACCTTATTAGTTATTGTGGTATGTCCACAGTAGAGAGGGGTGTAATAAGAGATGCAAAAAAGGAGAATAAGGGAGAAGAAGTCAGAACCAGATGTGTTTAGTGGCACTTAGCTAAAGAGCAACATTGTCTATTAATAAGAAGGTTGGATACTGCTTTTCTAACAGCGAAATTAAATACGCTGTTCAATGTCTCCCAACATGGCCATGTAAATGGTTTCAATGGATGACTCAACGGGCAACGAAGATAGAGACGGTGAGAGAGAGAGAGAGAGAGAGAGGATGAGAGATAAGACCTAATGCTTTGTCATTTCCCAGTTGTCAAGCTTTCTGTGCTCCTCGGTGCCTGTGTGACATCAATTGGCGTAGTCTGCAGGATGGAATACGGCCATTTCATATATCTCAATTGTCCATATTCCTAGGGGAATTTGGCAGATATACTGATTTACAGGCTAATGTATTCTGTGCTGCTCTCCACTTAGCTCACTCCAGTGTTGTAGTCGCCTTGGGTAATATAATTTGGTGTTCCTGGTTGGGATGTTGTTGCCTTGTGTTCATTTTGCTCATTTCCTCTCAATACTGAAATTTGTGGTTGTTATCATACCCAAGAAGAAGCTTTTTTCAGTCCTTCTAATTTGTCACTCGCTTTCCTTCATTTGAAATTCAAATTCTCTCTACCTCTGTTTTTCTACTCTATCCATTTCTCTATCCCCTTAACTCTCTGTGAGAAACAGTCTCCATTTATAAATCTCTCAACCTCTCATACTGTCTTTCGCCCTCCTTTTATTCGAACGTATTGCGGATACAGAGCCACCTAATCAGACCAACTTGGCTGAACAGTTAATCTTGGTCGGCCTAGAATGACACTTATCTCTCATACTATTTTTACATTGATGCCCATCTTTTTTTGCATTTGAACATTAACCATGTCTCATCAATATAAAGCCTATGTATTTGACAGAAAGTTTAAAAAATATTGTGGTTAAAATGTCATTCCTAATTTCTTGAAGAAAATGTCATGAATAAAGAGATATTAAACAGATTTCCCACGTTCCCACTGCTGGCAACACTTAATTAATCAAGAAAGCTAAAGCTAATCAGTATAAGAACATTACTGGATAAAATCAACTTTTCTCTATTTCAAAAGCCATTGGAGCTCAAGGTCATAGGGCAGGAACACAGGAGACAAAGAAAAAATACACAATATGTATGCAATATAATCTTTTTCCAATATACTACACACCAATTCTGAAATTCTCCTGCGAAAACAACTCTGGTTTGCGTTAATTATGACAGATGCATTTTTTTAATGAACAAACATTATTTTTATGGGAAATGAGGGGAAATTATTTAGCTTGATCAATCAAATTTACTTTATAAAGCCTTGTTAAATCAACTTTTCTTATTAAGAGGCTTATACATCAGCTTAAAACCCAAAAGAGTAAGCAATACAGATGTTGAAGTACAGTGGTTAGGAAAACTTAAAAGTTATAACCTAGGAAGAAACATAGAGAGGACCTAGGCTGGACTCTAAAGCAAAACAGCCAGCCCTTACACTCTACTCCCACAGCTCGTGAATGACATTTTACATTGTAACATCCAATGGTTTTTCCAGGGCCTAAGCATGAGAAAATGTTGACCAGAGTTAGCAAACTCACTATAGAGTTCGCTAGCTAACTATGCTAACTAAAAGCTTCAAGTCTGATACAAAAAGGTAATCGTAGTGAGTAAATGTGACACTTTACAGCCTCCATAATTACACCTCTGACTGTAGATTGCATTGAAAAGGAGTAGTCTCAATCCTGCAAGCAAACAAAGTTGTTCTCTCATCCTAAAGCTAAATCATGAGCCGAAGAGTCAGCTTTTATAAATTGAACCGGAACTTAAGTTGGCAATCAAAACGGCATCTGGTTTTGGGAAAATGGTGGGTGTTTAGGCACTGTACACTTTGTAATTGGAGTACAGCCCACTTCTGGCTATGTCAGGTGAAGATTCTAATACTACATGGCACTTTAATGCCAACATTTTTATCTATGTATTTAAATGTTATGATGACCAGCAGGTCAAAAAGTGAGCTCCTCCGGAGAAGATAAATGGAAATGTCAGCTGGCTTTTAATAAACCAGTGTTATGATGATGACACAGAAATGGCAACCAGTTGGTATGTGGGCACCGATAGCATATGTACTCAGGCAGAATATGGTTTAGCAACACGACCAGATGGGCCTTGTACAGATAGGAGTGGTAGGGCAAAATATTCCTAAAACATGGTCTCAGTTGCCCTTTGATATTATAATAAAGTGTCAGGAACAGGAGCTTTTGTCTATGTTGCCATGTTTTCAAGTGCCTCTTTTTGCTTTGTTCTCACCAAGTAGTTTCAGCCACAACCTTCTCATTTCCTGCTACTTCCTACTACTGCACAGATTTCTCAGGGAAAGAAAAGAGTGTGTTTTCTCTTAAAACTGTTTTTCCAAATTGCAAGGCTTGGCTTTGGCTCAGGTTTTTGCTTTGGCTGGGATTTTATGAAACACATCCTGCCACATCTTGGCAGCCATATAAATTTACTTTGACGTGTTTTGTTATTGGTTTATTTTGATTCTTGCATCATATTTAAAATATATTCCCCCTACTCTTTCCCAACAGTTCATCCTTTGGCACAGTTATGAAGGATGTATGCATGTTTTCTCTACTTTTGCTCAAACTAGGATTACTTACTCATTCACACCATGGAGGTTAGAAGTTACAATAATTTCACAATTCTACCCTTTAGATCTAAAGATGTTCTATGAACACAGGCAGGAGTACTGTTTCACAGTTTTACCTTGCAGTAAGAATTAAGTATTTCTAAAAAGCCCTGTCAAAGGGCTAACGTGTGCTTTAAATTCCCTCCCGTAACATTTGATTGGACTCATTACAGGTACATTATGCATACTATGGAGAATGTTGTGTTATTTTTGACGAGTTGACAATTGATTCAATGATCTAATTTTGTATTCATTAGAGAGCTATGGCGAACGTTTCTAAAATACAATGTCTAATTTTCACTTGGAAATTCAACATCAAAAGCTAAGTTAGTATGTGCCAGCCTCCATGATCTCCAAACAGTATTTTGAATGTGAAAAATGCTATAACACCTATATTTTCAACAGTCTCAAACTAAAGTGATTTAATTTCTGTGAATTTCTTTGCTCTGGTTAATGTCTCCAGGCTTCACAGCAGACCTACATTATACACTGTGTACCAGATCTACTAGTGAAACAAAGTACACTTCACATGAAGGTTTGATAGATGATGACTTTACGACGATCCTTCTCTTTCCTGCTACTGTAACAGGCTTGTTAAGAGTATGATGGATATGTACAGAACTTTCAATTAAACATGGGTAAGAGATTTAATGTCCTCTGCCTTTACCTGTCAAGCTATGCAGCTATTGTAAATGACCTGCCACTAGGGAGAACTAAGAACAACAGGAGACCTTTCCAACAATCCCTAGCATTACCTTCACTGCTTTGCAGCGCACCATAGTCTGGCTATCCGCCGTGTGCCCACCGGGCCTTATTCTATAGCTTACACCAGTACACCCACTTGACCAATCTCAAAAATACTTACAAGTGTTACTCACTCTGTGACCCAGAATTAGCTGAGGCTGTTGACTCGAGTGGCTATAATTTTTGTTATCAGCAAATACATGGTCATCCATGTTATTATAGCACCATGGGGTTACGAGCGAGAGAGAAATGTGAAACGTGGTGAAGATAATAAAGGTATGTATTTATGTTGCTGTTGATCCAGACATTTGTGTTCAGATGACAAATATTATGCTTCCAATATGTATTGCACTTGCACTGTGTTTAGACTATGTCTCTATTTACAACTCAGAGGCAGGTTGGTGAGACCTCAAAATAATTCATCTGGAAAAGGCACACATGGAGCAGCACTCTGCCCTCCATTACTAGAAAGCAAATGGTTGAACAATAATTTCCTCTCCTGACAGATTATGATTGTAGAATACAGTGCTGGTGCGCTGCTTCTGTTCTATACGTGTGAATCGATATTCCAGTCCATTCCTGACCTTCAGAGGGGAGTGTTCTGGCAAACGTTTTGAACGGGGAACGTCCTCAGCTACAGACCAGTGCTCGGCTGACAGTTTGATCAAGCCTAATGAATGGAGTGCTCGGCTGGACAAAGATGGTAAGGGGAGAGCTTCGGGAAGGAAGCCAATGTACACAGAGGCTTTTCCTGGGAACGCAGACTGGGTAGGGACTCGGGTGAAACACTGCAGACTGTGACTGGGTCAATCCATGAACTTCTCAAATAATTGCTTTTGCACTTTGCTTTAAAGGGCACTTGGGGTTCTGCCAAACAACAAGACGGAGAAGAAATAAAAATAAAAAATGACACTTCTCTGTAACAGTGAAAAAAAAACAGCTCTATAATCTAGAGGTGATTTCAATATGGTCATTATAGTCATTGTAATTAAATCCTATGATACTGTGAGTCGTATTGTGAACATTTGTTGTCACATGTGTCCATTACCCCGGTTTTTACATGTTCACAGATGCAGATGCTTCATCGCAATGTCACAGCGTGTTTGGGAGAGTTGAACATCAAGATGTTTCTGCCAACGCATACTGAATATCGACAAGCAGAGTGGCACTGTCACATTTTTGGTATGCCGTGACTACTGTAGGATTACATTTTTTTATTCAAAGCAATTACTTTTTCATATAAATACATACTGTATAATCATCATTCTCAAGTGCAGAGGTGGATAGTAACACGTTATATTTACTCAATTTACTTAAGTTGGATAAATCTCATAATATTTGTGAAGATAGAATGTTACTTTGACTTTGTTACATTGAGTTTATACCCATTTTTAGTCAATGCACATTCTGTTTATTTCATTCTCTCAGAGAGATTTCATACAAGCTAAAGAGGCGGCCTGGTCTCTGGCTCTGTAGGAGCCCCACATGACTCCAGTTACAGCACAAAAGAAGGACGAGTGGATGAATGCAATGGCTGAAACAACCCCGCGTCACGTTCAAACTATGTTTTCTATACAGACTGTCAAAAGCAACATTTATAAACTGCCGTCTTCACCTGTCTAAACGTTTTTGCATTTCAGCCTTAGAAAAAGAACTCAACTTCGAACTTGGTTAATTTTGGCTGTGGATAGCTAACGTTAGCCCTGTCACAGGACCGTGGATAGGAGGCTTTTATATTCAGTTGTTGTCTTTAGCGATCAAAATGAAATGAATCCCAGAGGGTCCTGTTACAGAGTTAGTTCTGATAATTAACTGTTGATTGTTATTACCGTAGTTAACTAACGTTAACTACATTAGATAGTAGGATATATACTGTACATGCACTGATAGATGCAAGTGGTAAAGTATGTAGAGTAAGTCAAATTCTTTACTCTTACAGTTCATAGCAGTGAGTCATAATAGTGAGATGACAAAGGCGGTCTTAATTACCTTTTAGATACATGCATAGATAAATACCAATATTATTCAGAAGGAGTAGATACATTAAAAGTAATTCAGGTCGATTCACTAAAAAGTAAAATAGAAAACCACACACGCACACAAACACCATAATTCTCTGCCTCCAGGTGAACAGTTTAGAAATGAATGTGATAAAGCCTACATATTTGCACCTAGCACCGGTGCTCCTATATATACATTTTGGAAAGACAAACACCAAGAACAATAGGAAAAAGCTCCTAAGTGGAATAACAATGTAGCTCTGTTATACAAGTTTATAAGCATTTACAATTACATATTAAGGACATTTGAATTGCGTTTGACTTGATCTGCTTATTTCAACAGTCATTATTATTATTATTTAAGTAACAAGACTTGAGTAAAGTTTTTGGCCACTCTACCTACCTCTGCTCACTTGGCCCAGATGGCAGCCTAGTTCCTGAACCAATGATTACTCTAACTGAATACCCTAACTCATAGGGGCTCTGCTGGCTTGCTATTTCAAAAATAAATGACAAGGATCAAGGTCTTGAAGTGTCCCTACATCTGATAGATATCAGAAAACATGCAGTCTCTACACATGTATTCCACTGTTCCTAATTTTATACTTTTATCAGAAATTGCACCTCTGCAGTATTGAAACATCACAGGACATGTCTACCTGCAAATGGCTCCTCAAAGGTTTTTGTGTCTCACCAAAAATAAAATAATGGATTTTTGCTGTATAACAGAACTATGTGGTGCTATTGCCTTGCTTGTCTGACTTAGATGAGAAAGGCAATAGCACCACGGTGTCAGGGACTATGTTTACTATGTTTAAACCTCAGACATGGGCTACTGTGTTAGACAAAAAAGGATACAGCAGAAATTCGCAATAAATGTACACATACAGAGAACCTTACTATTGTATATGTCCAGGGCATCTGCTAAATGTATACATACTGCATATTATTATGCCATATTCCATGATTACGTAATCCCCAATATCTGTTAAATTGATTAGTAAAATATCTCACTCTGCTTACTTTCTGGTTGATATGTAAATCCTAAATCTTCCTTTGGCTGTCATTCATTGACACCTTCGTCAAAAATAAACTAAGCAAGATGCCGTCTAATCAATGTACTTGCTGAGCATCCAATATATAGAGTAAATGTTTCATTATATATGGTGTTATTTGATCTGTGTGCTTATTTCCCTTGTGCATAATAGAAAATGAGAATCAATTCTCAGCTGACATTCATGGTTAAATAATGGTGGAATATATGTATATTATGGGAATGTTTGCTGTTTATGGTTATGTGTATGCCATCGTGTGCATATGAGAAGATCTGCATTGTTTTCAAGTTAAATTTATTCTAAAGAAAATGCAAACAATGCTTCTTGAGACCTGCCTTTTATCGGTGGGGTCATACTAGCTTGTAACTATTCTAAAATCAAAGTGGTACATAAAGTGGATTGGAATTTATTTGTGGGATGGTGTGTAAAATAACACTCTGTAATATTGAAGAGAAAAATGTCATTGGTTGGTAAAATACTGATCACTGGTTGTAAAGGGGGAAACAATCCGTACACTTTGAATGCCTCATTCCACAAAATGTGGGCAAACTGTCATGCATAATTCAAAAGGAGGCTAAACTGTGTCTACCAAAGACCTCACCACTGGGCATGTCCCTCTCATTTATATGCCATCTAGGTCTATGTGATTTATGCAGCCTTTCATTAATAATTAATGTCTTCTCATGTACCAAATTCATTTTTAATACATTTTTAAAGTATAAGAACATCACACATTTTTTTCCTCTTGTGTGGAAATGTAAAGTACTAAAACATTTAGATGTTAAAAATGGAGATGAACAGAGTGCTGAAACTACCTTATTTGAGTAAAAAATAAAGTAATACCTGGTTTGTAACTGTGAAAAAATCTAGTCTAGCCTAATGAGTGTCTTTTTTGTGTTTTTCTGAACATTTCAGGCACAAATCAATATCTCCATATCAATATTTAATTTGTCCTGGAGGGACGATGATGATGGTAAGATGATGCCAGTCTCATGTTTCATTAGTTATTACATTTCTGACATAATAAATTCTAATCTGGGAGTGTCGAAGAGACGGATGTCCAATAAATAAACAGTTAAATTAATAAATAAACACACAGGTGAAAAAAACGGATGCAATCAGTGATGTTGCCGAGTCATACCATTATTAATCCTTCTCCATCCCTCATCATGTGACACACACAGACACACACAACCCTGGGATGTGAACTACCAAGCTACCTAGGTATTTTATTTATTAGCTATCTTATCTTAGCTTCACATTCCTTTCATGCTTAAATCGTGATACAGAAAACATATACTCACCAGCCACTTCATTAGGTACACCTTGCTAGTTCCGGGTTGGACCCCCTTTTGCCTTCAGAACTGCTTTAATTCTTCATGGCATAGATTCAACAAGGTGCTGGAAACATTCCTCTGACATTTTGGTCCATATTGACATAATTGCACTACGCAGGTGCTGCAGATTTGTCAGCTGACCATCCATGATACAAATGTCCTATTCCATCAAATCTCAAAAGTGCTTGATTGGATTGGGATTGTGTGACTGTGGAGGCTATAACAGCACATTAAACTGATTGTTACATTCAAGAAACCAGTTTGAGATGACGTGAGCTTTGTGACATGGCGCGTTATCCTGTTGGAAGTAGCCATTAGAAGATGGGTACACTGTGGTCATAAAGTAGGCATAAGGTAGGCTGTGGTCATTAAAACAATGCTCAATCCGTACTAAAAAAAAAGGAAATATCCCGCACACTATTAAACCACCACCAGCCTGAACCATTTAATAAAGGCAGGATGGATCCATGCTTTCATTTTGTTCACGTCAAATTCTGACCCTACCATCTGAATGTTGCACTGGAAATTGTGACTTATCAGACCAGGCAACATTTTTCCAATCTTCTATTTTCCAATTGTGCTGGGCCAGTGCAAATTGTAGCCTCAGTTTCCTGTTCTTAGCTGACAAGAGGGGCACCCTGTGTGGTAGCCCATCTGCTTCAAGATTCAATGTGTTGTGCATTCAGAAATGCTCTTCTGCATACCTTGGTTCTAATGAGTGGTTATTTGAGTTACTGTTGCCTTTCTATCAGCTCAAACCAGTCTGGCCATTCTCCTCTGACCTCTGTCACCAACAAGTCATTTTTCCCCAGAGAACTACTGCTCACTAGATATTTTCTCTTTTTCTGATCATTCTCTGTAAACCCTAAGGATTATTTTGTGGGAAAATCCCAGTAGATCGGCACTTTGTGAAAAGACTCAAATCGTCTGTCACCAACAAACATGCAACATACAAAGTCACTTAAATCACATTTTTTACACATTCTGATGCCTAAATGCATTGACTTGCTGCCACGTGATTGGCTGATTAGATATTTGAGTTAACAACCAGTTGAACAGGTGTACCTAATGAAGTAGACGGTGAGTGTATACTTCAACTAATGAACTCAGATTTGACAAAAGTTACCATGCTAACTCTTTTTTCTTACACTGTAGCATACCCCCTTGAAATGCCCAGGGGTCACGAGCTAAAAGGATCCCTGAGCCCCTTAATGGTCAATGGCCCACTTGTTCCACTACAACTTATACCAGGACTACATCCACAACCTTTACAGGGGCACCTCAGTCCCAATACCAGGGCCTCTGCTAACAGTGTGTTGTAGATAATAGATTTATTTAATATTGTGTTTTTAATATTATTCAACTCTGGAAAAAATTGTGAGACCACTGCTAATTCTTCTTAAATCAACCCTATTGAAACCCTCTGGAATATTATTAAGAAGAAGATAGATGGTCACACACATATTGTGAATATGGCCGGAGTAGCATAGTCACAAAAGACTGGTTGAGAGCATGCCAAGATGCATCATTTTTTTTATTATTGTTAATAAATTATTATATTTCCAACAAATATTGATATTTGAACTCTTCTCAGGGTAACTCTTTAGTTTAGTGTTGTTTAAAAATGAATATGAACTTATTGCATTATTCGAGGTCTGACAACACTCCATCGTTTTTGTTATTTTGACCAGTTTAGGATTTTCTGCAAATAAATGCCCTGAATGATAATGTATTTATTTGGATTTTGAGAGCAATGTTGTCAATAGTTAATGGAATATAAATGTTAATTGTACCAAAGCACAAACCTATCAATAGTAAAACCAGAGACACTGATGATTTTGTAGTTGTCTATAAAGTTTTTCCAGAGCTATATAGCTTTTAACAAGATTCATTGATTGCGCTGCCATTTCTATAGGTTTTTATTTTCTATGTACTACAGCCTTAAGGTAAGCCTGTGTAATAACGAACATAGGAAGGGTTCATGTGTGCGAATGTCACGTGAGTTCGAGGGTGTGGGGGTGAAGGGGGCCTCCAAAAACACTTGTGCCCAGAGGCCTCGTATTATGTAGATCCTTCCTTGATTGTGGGTTTCGTTCCCACCAAAGCAGCAGAAAAGCTACTGTAATGCCTACAGTATACTTAACCCATTCGACCGGGCGCGCGCCAAAATGACGTCAAAATGACAGATTTTGCTGGAGCATGGGGATTTTAAGGATGCCAGCCAAGGGCGCGCACCACTCTTTTTTTTTTGTGGCGCGCGACAAAACGGATACTGGAAGCATGGACGAGTTCGAGGACACAGTAAACAATTCATAATAACACAGTTGATGGTTCATAATAAAACTGTAAATGGTTCATAACAACACAGTTAAGATAATCTTAGCCACTTTTGACATTAACGTCAATGCTGCTGCCAGTTCTGCCATCGTTTACCTTTTTCTTCTTCTTCTAGTCCGTGAAAATATCAAAGTCTGTAGCCTCTCCTCAGTTGCAACACCTCTGTTCAGGAGAAGACTGCACCTAGTGTTGCGAGCACCACGCACAAGTTTAAATAGTTACGTTGGTCCCATGACGTCACTTTGGCGCGTGCCGGTCGGGAATCTGTAGTATACTGTGCACGTAAGCCAATCTGGACAAAGGCATCAGCTAACTAACTTGTTAAATGTAAATACTGTGTCAATTTAAGAGTTGTCAGAAAAGTAGGTCAGTTGGCTCCTGGTCTCACATGTTAGTCCCTCTTACACAAATAAATGATATGTTGGACGAACGTAACTGTAACTGTGTTATGTCAACAGAATGCACATAACTGGGTTATGTTACATTTAAGTAATATTATTCATTACTGAAATTATAATGTTACGTAAATGCAACATAACCCAGTTATGTGCATTCTGTTGACATAACCCAGTTACGTTCGTCCAACATATCATTTTCTTGAGTGTACTGGGTGGGTTCCCGATAATGAATTTATCATGCCAATGTTAGAACTAATTTAATGGAAGTAGTGGATTTTTTTATATCTGCCTCTTTAAAGGTCAATTTACTGTAAATCGCAAGACATTTCTCAGTATTGGACAAAAGATCCAAAACGTGTATTCTTTGTATTCCTGAATAACCATTTGAGGATTCATAGAATACCCTTTCCACTGCAGATATCACATGGAACCGAAAAGGGTTCTACTTGGAATCAAAGCGGTTCTTCTGTGAACCATAGATGTATTCTGTTTTGGGGGAATACGTATTAACCTTTTGGAAGTCCTTTTTTCTAAGACTAGTCTAATACTGCATTCTTTTAGAAAGATCTGGAACTGATTTTTCTGGTATCGGTTACAAACATTGCTGAGATGTTTTGTCATTCCGAAACACAAGCTCATGAGCATAATATTATAAAAATATTTTATAAATATAGAGCAGTATACCAACATGTGAATTTGTCTGAGCCAGAGCTCAGTCCTGTATCTGGCCATTAAGACCAAGAGCTTGATCGGAAATGACACAAGCAACTCTTTCATACACTACACCATCAAAAATAGACTGACAGCATGACAACATCATACCGTCATACCACCATCAACATGATTTTATTTTTTTCAGAGCACTAAACTGGGAGCATGACGGGCTGAGTGGCTGTAAATATCAGTAAAGGATTTCTCCTGAATGTGACCTAACTCTGAGAGTGTATCAATAGGGTGATGTCCTCATTAATAATTTGACTGACGAAATTCTTAAACTATAGACAATTGTCCATAGTAATTTGATAAATTATTTGTAAACTGTGAAGGGTTACGTATGATTATTCAGAATGTTGTCAATTAACATTCTTACAATGCCTTCAACGTCTTTAGACAGGCTGCTTTTGCATGAGTAAAACATGTCTAGTTGACTGCCTTAAGTTGTTTTAATCTGTAGCTCATGAAACTAAGATGTTATGGCGCCATGATGTCATTGGTCTAGTTTGGGTATAAATATTTGAATGCTTTACAGAGACTTACGACTTGCAATGTAAGCACAATGTTGATTTTTGTCAAGCCATATAATTTAATACAAAGCTGAAGGGTCAGTGTTGTTGCTGGGTTCCTTGATCTATCTATAGAAGCAGCTGTTCAAGCAATGAAACTAACGAAACTGCAGCCTTTTCAGAATGTGTTGAGAAGTAATAACTCGCCTATTGCTACTGCAGTAAACCCAGCTGTGCCTTTGGTCTTCGACATGATGACATTCTATTTTTAGCTAACATGGAAGTCAATATAGTGAAGCTACATAGCAGAAGTATAATCACATACAGTACCTGTCTCGAAAGTTCAAAAGGCACATGTGGGAAGCTAAAATAATAGTTGCTGTTTTTAACTAGTCAGCTAACAAGCTGCTAGCGTAGGAACATACATCCCGCTTACAAAACAAGGTTATGTAACCGCATCAGAGCAGAATACAGCAGAAAAGTGAAAATTTCTCCCCGTTTTGACTCAGATTGTTGTGCTTGAATATAATATGAATGAGACCATGTATAATCAGCTTTCGAAGATGTGGGACTATGATATAAAGTAATCTACAATCAGATTACCTTGCAAGTGTAGGCTATGCTAATGTCACTAGTCGACAGGATGACATTGTGGTACCAATTATTAAATAGCTCCTCAAAGATCTCAGAATTTATATTCAACAGCCAAAAGCATTTCATAATAAAAGTCATCCCTGGTCACTAGAGTATTTCTCAAATGTTGTGTGTCAATACTGCATTGATGCATACTTGGTTAGGCTATAGCAACTACTAATGATAGACAAGATATTCAAATGCTCTGTTGACTAGGTGTTTTGTTCAAAACTTGCCATTGGCCCAATACTCACTATGGTTTTATAGAGAGGAAGAGCCTTGTGTAATTTTCCAAGTTTGACTCACATTCATGTACAATAACAAATCATGATACTTTTTAATTTGTCTGATGTCATATTGATAGATTATATGCAGACAATGTCCAACTCCATTGCTATTAGATTGTTCCATAATATTACAGGAGGTAGACTGACAATCGATTTCTAGCTATTTATTTCAAACAAAAGAGGGAATATAGAGATCTATTAAAAACTTAACCAAGTAAAAGAAGGGCACAAAAGTTTTGCACATAATAGATCAGTGTGAAATGAGCAGGAGCAAGAGATTGCTAAAATGTCAAGATTGGAGTACTTTTACTAAAGCACATTTCTTTACTATGTGTCTTAGGGCTGATTTTTCCTGACACGTTTTCGGGCTGGTTCCCTTGACACTAGAGTAAGCCTAGGCATCGCCTATAAAGCAAGCTCAATAAATATTCTCCACGGAAAATGTTTCCTTTATGTTTGGAAACCGGTCCCTCAGTGAGTGGCCGCCAAGTTATTTCAATAAGGTTTTTTCTTCTAATAATACAAATAATGTGACAAAAGGAGGTTCTCCTAGCATTATTGTCATAGGGCATGCTGAGGCAATGTACTGCTTTAAAATCGATTTCATGTGCTGTTTTTGATGGATTTCCTTGTGTATGTCCTCCTCGGATTCTGTGCCAGCTGTGTTGATGTGTCTTAATTTGAGCATGTATCGCTCATGCAATCCCTGCAGTGAGCATGTCTATAATCCACTGGGTGGGTAGCTTCTGTGTTTCTGAACACATGTACATAAACATTATGTTAAGGTATTGGAAACGTGATGCTGCGTAATCTATTCACACAAATTTAATGTGTGCTTTCCCAGATGTTGATCCAAACCAATTTCACAGGTTAACACTGGCCCGATCTTGTGGCATTGAAAGTACTGATATAAACCAAGGCTTCTCTTGTCACAACTTAATGAAAGTGTGGTTGTCACAATGACGTTGGTGTGAGGAAGGGAGACCAGACAGGGAGAAGAGTTCTGAGATGTTTTATAGATCTCTTCAATGCAAATAAATGTTTTCTCTTCTTGGTCGTGCAGCAGAAAATCATAAGAGCAGCACTACGTGGTGTATTAGATAGACACCAGGCTCTTAATGCGAACATAGAGGTGGCTAACATGCAAACGTACGCCTTACTCAACTTTCCAATATACACTACCTACGACCCATAACGTGGGGAAACCATCATTAGTAGGTATATAAGACACACTGCATAGATCAAAGAAAACAATAGTGCAACCTGGCAAAGGAGTTGAAGATTAAAATGAATCGCAACCACCGTCTGGACACCTGAGCCTATACGGACATTGGAATACCTCCATCTGTATGTAATAGCGCAATCAACTAAAAGCCTTTGCCTAAAATTACTATATAGTGCCAATAGTGATGTCCAGCAGGTGGTGCATACAAACATAAATACCTAAACATAGGTTCATATAGTACACAACATAATGACAAGTCAACATAACACTTCAGTACCACGTACCGGAAACATATATATACATCAACAGTACAATGTGCTGACCATAATACAATACACTATATACATAATACACTAAATAGATCAATACACTATGAGTCCACCTCACAGTTCAATGGAATAGGTGTCCCACCCTGGGACTCCTGTTACAGTGGTCAAATTAGGGAAATGTATTCTGCTGTACAGTGATTCGCTGTGAATTTGTTTGTTTCTTCAGCCGTTACTAGCTGAATGTTTTGTATCTCAAGGGATGTGATAAGGTAGGGAGGGGGAATATACAATAATAAAGCAAGAGTTGTGTCCTATGATTTTGTTTAGCAAGGGTCTGTAATGATCCAATGTTCTCTTGGCTCATAGTCTTTTCAAATAGCTGTAATTAACCCATCCCTGCTGTCACTAATTGACGGCGTGATCAGCTAATGGTAAGCCCAGGGACCGCAACATGTTGAGGGGGAAGTTTCAATCCCCTTTGGACTCCACAGTTGGCCCTCAATTTAATAACACATGGGAAATGATAACCCACATGTGAAAAATATTAAGAAATGCATGTAAAACATAGACTGTAAACATTTGTATGTACACATCCATGTACAGTATATATTATACCATACAACTGTGCTGCTAGCTGAGGCATGGCCGGGATGCCCAGCCCGTGAGTCAAATTGGCGAGCGTCGCCTGAGGAGCGGGGAGATATCAGGTGAGTGAATGTGCTTTCACATGCACTGGCACTTGACATCCTGGTTGGAAGGGCAGTTTGGCAAAAAACAGAATGGCTCATGAGAAAGGCTTGACATACACTCCAATTCTCCACTGGGAGTGGCTGCTAGAGTGGTAAATGTAACCACCATAAATTTGCATTGATTATGAGGAGTTACACATTCTACACTAGACGTTATACTCAAGACAGTTAGACACAATGTGATCTAGTTGTTTTGTTTGTCAAAAAATGCCATTGGCCCAATGTTTAGTATGCCAACACTGAGAGAAGGAATTTAGCTAGATCACATTTTTCCTCTGCATAGTCCCCATGGGTATAAGCTGTGCTACATTTAACATTCATTTACCACTATTTCATATAATGTTAATCATTCTTAAAATTCTGACACAGTAGTGGATTTCTCCTTTATTTTCCTAAACTTTCAAAACCACTCAGTATCAGCTTCTGTTACTTTTTATGGGCCTGGTTGCTAATGATTACAATAAATCAGTGTTAGAGGCTTGCTTCTAAAAGGTCCATGGGAGGCTTGTACACAGACAGACCACATTTTAATGTGCGTATCTGTTTAGTATAAAGCATCTGATTATTGAAATCTATCTTTGGAGTTAGCTTTTTTTCTGGGTATTACCTAAGGTCATCTCTAGCTGGCAACATGCCACCAACATTGAGGTGAATTCCCGGACATTGATGAGCTACAGTGTGGTCACCTACTTTACATAAACGGTGTTAGTCAGAAACAGCAACATTACAGGTGTTAGCACTCTAGCCTGGCTAATGCAACACTTCACTCAACGCGCAGAGCTGTGACCCATTGCTCTGGACCGGAGCCTATTCTAATCACATTATTCGCTCAGAAAATGTGGCTGAGATTTGATTGGTTCTTATTCCCTAGTTATTTGTGTAAGCATTGCTCCAAGCTCCCACATCAATTAGCTAACATGAAATCGACCTGATCAAGTGACAGTTGGGTTTTGTGGGGAGCTGCTTTAGTCATGACTCAATTCCAAATAAAGATATCTACATTTATTAACCAGCTACTCCTCTTAATGACAACATTTATGCACCCTTTCCAAACTCTTATCTAAGGAAGAATTTGAGCGTGTTGTCAGCTAGGCTATTAACAGTCTGCAAGAGACATACTGTACTGTACCGTGAATTATCTACATCCGCTGTAAACAACAGTAGACCATGACTTATTATACAGTTATTATATGAGTATCACTAATTTGCTTTGATTTTGCTGTGATTCCATGTAGTTTTACGAGTGGTCGGAACAAAGTGGTACCTCATCATTCTAACTACAGAATGTAATTGTACATGACACATTATGGAATTGTGTCATGAGAAATGTACTGTTGCGCTTATAATCAATTAGTCTGTCGAAATTCATCTGTACAATATGATTACTCTCACTGGTTTTGTATAATCATTTAAAACGTTTTCATGAACTATTGTGTCATTGTATCTACTGTATGTTCATTGTGCTGTAAGTCAATGAAAAGGCTAAAACATATCAAGAGAATGTTTTTTAATTCATCAATCTCGAAATATGCCCTTGAGATATGCATTTTGCACCAATCTGACAAAACAACATTTTTAATTCCTCAGGTCGAGAAAATGAAATGAATGTTTGCAGCTATATGCTAATTGGCAAATTATGTTTATTCTAAACAGTGGAAGATATTATATTAATTGTCTGAATGTGAACATATGTTGCATTAATTCTCTATGTTCACCTAGTGTATACCTTTGGAAAATAAATTCTACCATTTTTTGTAGACTAATTAAAGAATACCTAGCTATGACTAGGAATTAGAACATACTACTCCACCTTGATTACATTATTGTGAAGGTTATCAAAATAACAAGTTTGAAAGTTACAACTTAACTATGGAACAAGGCCAGTCTGAGCCATGTGGTATGTTGTCTCCATTAAACCCTTTACTCCACCAAGGCTACAGGAGAAACTAGACACATTGATCCAGCTGTTCCCAGGATTGTTTACTCTGATTGGCTCAGTGGAAGACCAAAGAAATATCCCATTTACACTTAGAACAACTGTAATCCATTTAGCTGTGAAACAACACTGTTCTGTTAAATACAGTTTCCTGTTAAGTCTAGATTGAAGAGGCTATTTACCACAAGTAATGGGTTCCAGAGTGACCAGAGACTGTACAAAGACAGGGTCAGAAAAGAGGACCTTTTTTCAGGTTCTTTGAACTAAAAGAAGGAAAAACAATGAAGAAAATCCCAAAAAGCTGCCCTATTGCCAGACCATGTTTCCTTTCACCTTCACTGTCATTGTGTGTTTATTGTAGCTGTTCCTGCAGTCTGGAGCCATAAAGTCAGAGAGGTTCCAGGAACAGAATTCCACAGGGATAAACCTGACTGTGGAACAGGGCCAGAGGGGGTGATTGGAGTGCTCCTTGACGAAGGCCCCATACTGTAGGTCAATCTGACTTGATCTGTTATCATGTTGAAAGTTTGGAGGTTATATCAACCTTAAAATTAAGAGATTGGTTTTATGTTTTGTACGTGTCAACAAATAACCCATCCGAAATGTTCCTAAACATTTTAAAATGTATGTGTTGAAAAGGTAGAGAAAGGCCTATGATTTAGTGCATAAACACACACACACATACAGTACAAACATACAGTCTGACATCCTGACAGGACAATGGCATTCTTGCTACTTACATACAGTAGCAGGGCACCAGTTTAGCAGGCTGTTGAGACAGCCTAAAGCAGAAAGGACACCTCCATGCACCAAAAGCTTTTCTCAATTAGCTTCATGCTAGTTTCTCCAGATCAGAGCCAACCCAGGGTTCAAGGTTGTACTGGAAGCCATACATTGTTTACACATGCCCAATTTAGAGGTGTTAGCACTCATGCACAGTAACTAAACAGACACTTGCAGTGTCATGTTCATTTTCGAAGGTAATATATATCTGCCATCAAATTGGTTATTTCTGGAAGACGTCCTTGGAGCAGATGCAATGCATAGTCCAACATCAGCCAATCAGATACTGGGAACTATAAGGGCACACTTAAATACCTCAAAGTTCATAAAAACAACAACAACAACGGCAACAAAAAATGTAACTACATACAGTACAGAAAAGCTAGCTGCTCTGCTGGTCTATAATTGTTACTGGTGGACTAAGGATTACTGTATGGAAAGATTACTTTAGCCCTATTGCAATTATACAAACTGATCTAATGTGGCATACTTTACTTAATTGAAAAAGCTAGAAGTAGATTGGTTCCCTTAATGACGATAAACAATTTTCCCAGATAGCTTGACACATTTTTATCTCAACCATTTGATTACAAAAGGAGCCACAGTTGACTTCTCATCTACAATCATCTACTGATTTACCTCTAGGATTAAAGCAAACCATTTAAATGAGTAATATTGTACAAATACATAATGTTTGAGTTTTAACTCTAATTCTATTGTTAAGCTTGTTTTGAAAATTCAAAATTTAACCAGTTAGCCCTCTCTGATCAAAAGTGTTGCTGTCACTACAACCTGTAGTGTCAGAACAAAGAGATGAGTGATTCACATCTGCTCCAAAATTAATTGAAATCCTTGAAAAAGCCTCCATCTTGTAAACTGAAATGGCGAAACTATGTGAGGGTTAATCCACAACACAGCGTTCCATTTCTTTGGGTTTTAATAGTGCTTATTTTATGTTGCAGAAAAGGTCACTTCACCTTGAATGTTTTAGAGTAAAAGTTTATGTGAAGCCTGTAGCATCACATAACTTTTTGCATAGCACCAACAAAAGCTGGGAATTTTCAACCAGCATTTTGGATGATTTTCATTGAATGCTGTGTAGTGGCTTTTGACATTAAAATCCAGTAAATGTGTTTTTCTTTTGATATTAGGTTCAGCAGAAGAAAATGATTTCATTTTTTTCTGTATTTCAGGTCCAATGGCAATACATTTTTACAGAAGGGTAGCAGGACATTGTTGCGGTGATCTCCATCATCACGTATTGGCCAACAGCCTACCACTAGAGCTGAATACATCTGGTTTATTAAGGGCCTATAAGATGAGACTCTGTTCCAGTATTAACCTCTAATTTCCCCATCAGCATCTGGTCATCAAATTGTTGCAATATTTATTTCCTCCTTCTGGAACGTGAAAACGAATCTTAAAGCAGACTATTTTAGAGAGATGTTTTTTGTAATGGCTGGAGTAAATAGTCAGAGACAGACAGGGGGAGATGTGAAGATTAAGAAGTACTATCCACATCATACAGTGCTAATGTGTTATAGTGACTGTTTACATCACCATAGCACTATAAGCTGCAAATCCCATTGTAGGTAGACAGTAGTGGATCAGCACCATGGACAGCTACACATAAATGTGTTAGTAAACACCAATCAGTAATTGTTTGGGTCTTGAGTTGATCCACCTGCCTGGCAACATTCAACTGTAAACACATTAAACATTTTCTGATTGTTAATCAGAAAACCATGGACTGGCTCAATGCCTGAACAAACATGGTTAAAGATGGGCTTTCTGAAATACTCATTAGCTTTAATACTGCGATTAGTTAGAGACAACCCAATTAGTGATGACATATTAGTCAACGTTCCTCATTTGATATCAGTAGAAAGGCCTTCTAAGATGGCAGTCACAGACTGCAGCCATTGTATAAAGCAGTAGACAGATCTGTTGGCAGGCGAGGCTAGAAAAAAGGCTGGAGGGGAAAGAGGGTAGGCAAGTGAGAGAGGCTCATAATACTGGAGAATGTCACTTTTAACAGCACCCTGGACAGCTGTGTTATTCCCCATCATGGGCTGGCTCGAATGATTCAGCACCAAGAACAGTATAACAATTTACCCCAATGTCAGGATGTGTAAATTCAGTACCCTGGACAGCGTTAGAATTGACCTCAATGGCAGGCTAGGGGAATTCAGCACCATGGACAGCTCTACTGAGAAACCCAGGAGAAAGAACACATTAATAATAGCACTGCATGCAATTTATTGTCAATATGTAAGCTTGTTTGATAGTGTTTATTTATTTAAGCTTACGTTCTATAAAGGAATAATATTTCGTTATTTTTTGGTGAATTTAACAAGGCTAGTTCACAGAGAGAAAAACAGTGCAAGACCAGATCATCATTAACTCACAGGGTTGAAAAGGAAGTTCACATAAAAAGGCTAAATGGGGCAATTAAGTTCAGGTTGAAGCTATGGTTGGCAATTGGTGTCAGGAATATCAAGGGCTATGTGTATGTACAGTAAGTAAAAAGTAAGTAAAAAAATATATTTACTTCATTTCGATAACCAGGGGCTTTAGATGAACAGGGGCTTCAGATAAACAGGGACTTCAGATAACCAGGGGCTTTGGATAACCAGGGGCTTCAGAAAACCAGGATATTCAGATAAACAGGGGCTTCAGATAACCAGGGACTTCAGATAGCCAGGATCTTTAGATAACTAGGGCCATCAGTTAACCAGGGGCTTTAGATAACCAGGGGCTTCAGATAACCAGGGACCTCAGATAACTAGGATCTTTAGATAAGTAAGATCTTTAGATAACCAGGGGTTTTAGATAACAAGGGCCTTCAGATAACCACAGGCTTCAGATTACCAGGTTATTTAGATTTCCAGGGGCTTCAGATAACATGGGGCTTCAGATAACCAGGTGATTCAGTGTCTGGCTATATGGGTAAAGCTAGATATATTTTTTCACACTATAATACATCTTAAATGTTAGAAAACACTTCACTAAAACCCTCCCATTTAATGTTTGGTTCAATGAATGCGGGAAATCAACTAAGTGCATACTATGATATTAAACTGTTGGAATAATATGGCTGTACCATGATTTAGCCTAGACAGGCTACTGCAAAATGTCTGGTTTAGCCAGGTATTTATTGACATTAATGTGTATATTTATCTAAAGTGAATAACTGGTAAGTATCATGGACCTCTTCTGGGGTTGCTCATCTGGTCTGTATCTACAGAGGGGAAGAGAGAATTATGTTTGTGAAACTTACTCAAAGCTATACTGTTGCTTTCACACCAGCAATTCAGGGGCCCCATTTGCTAGTCTCTTGATGAAAGAAGCCAAAAGGGTGCACGTCGGAGGAAACCACTTTATGGGGGCTTTTGAAGTACCTTGACTCCCTGTGGAGCTTTGTAATCGTTGGGCGGTTGTGGCTTTGGATTCCTCACAAAATCTCAGGGGTCCCCTGCTGTTCCACAACAACAGAACATGTATTACCTCCTTTTCCGTACATTTCTATACGTGACTATCTTCTTCCAATAAACATTTGGAAACAGAGATTCATTTCACAATAGCTTAGTATTGTAGTACAACCGATTTCTTCCCCCATCAATCGCCATTGTTAAACTGGCAGAGGAACAGTGACACTGTAAAATCCATACAGCTCTAAACTCATCCCCCAGACCTCATCTTCCAGATCTCATCCACCAGGACTCAAGGGTTTTATGTTTTTTTCACAAGGAGATTTCGAATATGATTCGAAGGCATTAATGACAAAGTATTAAAAAGAGAGCACGGACAATATGCACCACTGTCTTTCGAAATGATGCAAAATATGCTACACAAGAGCCTGGTCTATCTGTCAGGAAGCTGCCCACAATGTTTAGTTAGTCTAGATATATAGTGACTGTCACGACATGCAGGGTCATTTGTGGATGGTGTGCATAAAAACTGTTAAATTGAACTGTGTTATGTTTGGTTTCATGTATAAATTGCTATTTTGAATTTAAATGGAAATGTAGTTTGGAAATGTTGGTTTGGCGCACCACCTGGACACAGGTTATATAGTCGGTTACTCCAGTGTCGATCATCTGTACTGTATTCCTGTTGGGGAACGTGCTGCTATGTGTTGTAAACTCGTCCGCTAGATACTTTGTTATGTATCAGTGAGTATTTCTACCTGAGGAGGTTTATTTCCTTAACTAGTGAGAGATCTCTTGTACTGCGTCATGCAATTGAATTAGTCGTGAAAAGGTGAAATCTACATGTCTCAGCTGTTGCTCCTGCCAATTTGTACACGTAATGTACAACGAGTGATTTTTGTTGGTTTGGGCTTCAGAGTCGCCCATTTAATTATATAGCCAATGTCATAATTGGCATTTGTTTTTTTGTCTGTGTTCAAGGAATAAAATACAAGAACACAACACCCTGCATCTATTCTCTATTCTCTCTACGCAGCTGTTATGTACTACTGTGATACAACAGCTACACTGGGGGTTACATATTTGAATAATCCAGGAATCATAATATGTTTTGAATGTATATCTACATTCGCCAAGGTGGCATGGCATTGATACAAGAAATAATTGTTAAAACATGATAAATTCCAGATGAGCTTAAAGACTTCATCATTTTGGAAACTGAAATAATGGCTGATGGAAAAGTGGCTTTGCTGCTGTATGTGAATCATTACACTGGGGGCCAAAAGTTTGGAATCAAAATTGCTCATGTTTTTGCATTATCGACAATGTTACTTAAACTATGGCAGGTAACAAAGACTTTGCTGAAAACTGTTTAATTATTACATTTTGATATCCGCCAGACTGCCAGTACATGTTTGAGCCAAAGGACTTACTTCAATGTTCCTAAAATAAATTGGAAAATAGAACCAAATCCAGGTGGACTGAGTACAAACAAGTAGGTTTTATTCAACCTATTTAGTATTGAGAGCAAATTATGTCTGTAAAGATAAATTATAGTAGCTATGTTCAGCACCTATTTTTACTTATATGTTTTTTATACTACGTTGAAAGCTAATGAAGGCTGATACTTTAGCTATTTTTGGAACTAGGCTACTGAATCTGCCTCCTTAGAAGGAGAGATATGGTTTTATCCTTGTCATTGCATATTGTGTGATGATGGCAGAGGTGGTGAAAGTACTGAGTTAAAGTACTTTTCTGAAGTACTGTGTGTTCACATGTTTTGGGAAGTCCCTACTTCAGACCAAAATGATCAGGTAATGTGACGACCAGCCAAGGGAGGGTTGGCGCACACAGACTAAAATGGACTCATTTATATATATGGTTTAGTTATTGGTCTATATTTCTGTTCATTCCAATGCATTGCATGTAGTTTTCAGTTAAAGTGTTTTCTTTTAGTTTCGTGTAATATCCCTTTAAGCTGTGACAGCTCCTCCAGTTGGGTAGTTGCTAGAAAGGGTATAGGCTAGGTTAGGCTGGTATCTTGTAACTCTGTTGATTCAATATCGTGTGCAGCCGTGTCCTATTAGTTAGTTATTTTTTTAAGTATAAATGTGCCACCAAACTGGAGAGAGCTGTCATTCATTGATTCTGTTTACCTGTTTTCACGTTGATATATCCTATTCGTAATCCGTCCACAAGCTAAAAAAGAAGTTGTAACAAGTGAGTCCCGTTAGTTTGTAGTAAGTGTATCATTTCTGTGTATGTTTAGCTTTCAGCGTTTCGTGCCGCTGTCAAGAGCACGTAGGCTCTACATAGACAATAGTGTGCATATCTCGCTAGCCGCATAGCCTGCAACTCCTACATACTGTATGTGCTTGGATGGATCATTATTATTATTTCAATTAAACCGTAACAAACAACAACAAACATCATTTCTGCCGTGGTCTCCTTCTCTCTCCACCACACCACCCACCACCCAACACGTGACAGGTAAAGGGAATTCATATCCACATTGAAAGTGGAGGGAGCGTGAGAAGCAGTACGCCCCCGACCCGTTCCCAAGAAGGAACCTGCACCCCACCAATGATTTCTTTTGCCAAATTTGTAGAATTACCATGGGGGACTCCCTTCCAAATTGTGGCTCCTGATAAAGGGTAAATTCCCTTCACTTCGGTGGCGGGAAAAGATGAGGTGGTTACCAGAGGCATCCAGACTCCTCCGCAGCCTCTCCCACCTCGACTTCGAGAATGAAAACGTGCACGCCAAGATCGGCTACCACGGGATCCAGCGCATCGCAACTGATTTTTTGGGCTGCAGCACATCTTCCTCCTCCACCCAACCACCGGTGCTGACCTGACCACGATCCTCCATGAGACGGACCTGCGGCCGGTGGAGATACGACAGGGAGAGGTCAGGCACCGTCATGGAACACTAGCCAGCTGCCAAGCAACAAAAGATGGTGAAAGTGACTGGCAGGGGGGAACACCTTAGCGGGGATTCCTCAGACCCGGGGGATATGTTAAGACAAAAGATTTGAAACATATGTCTTGTGTCACTCCGTTCATGCCGGGTCTGCTCCATCCTCCAGACGCCCTGCTCCAGGCTCAGGGCTGGTTACAATCACCCCCTGTACCCACACAACCCTTTTGGGTTTGGTTCCTGAACAGGAGAGTTTGATGTGTAGCGGATTGTCTGATGGAGTCATTCAGACTGTCCAGAGTGTACATGCTGTTTCTACTTCGAGAAAATGTGCTTGCTGATAGAGACTGTGCATTGGTGTTCAATGCAGGAGTTTGACTTTCAAAACTTTTACATTAATTTGGTCTTGGATTTCCTACAACAGCTTTTGGAGGAAGGGGAATTGCCAGGCATGTTGAGAGTACAGTTGTGCTCAAAAGTTTGCATTTCCCTTGAGAATTGGTAATAAATGCACAATTTTTAAAGAAAACATGAGTGAGCAGGCAAACTAATTTGTTTTTAGTTCTCAAGTGATTCATATTCAACTGTAGTGCATAACAGAATGGCACAATCATTAAACAAAACATGTTAAAAAAATTAAGAAATGTCTGCAAACTCTCAGTTCTCAATACAGTGTATTAGCCCCTTTAGCATCAAGGACAGTGTGCAGTCGTTTGTCATAATTGTCTATATGGCCCCAAATTCTTACTGGTAGTATAGCTGCCCATTCGTCTTTTCAAAATGCCTCCAGGACATGAAAAGTATTTTGTCATCTTGCATGAACCGCAAGGAGAGTCAGGAGAGTCAACTTAGGCCCCGTCCACACGTACACAGGTATTTTTGAAAACTGAGTTTTTCTTCATTCGTTTAAAAAAAATCTCATCCACAAAAGCACGGATTAAAAAAAAACTCTGTACAAATGGAAAAGCAAAAACGCCCAATCATGTGCTGTCAAGAGCATGCCAAACCAACAGGTGACGATATAACCCTAACCGCAAAGCCATGTCGGCCAATCAGAAGCCTTAAAAAGGGTTCTTACCTGTTCCTGTAGTTCTTGTCCAAAACTGGCGAGGTCTGTGCCCTGGGAGCGTAGTGTAGTCATAAGCAGTGACCTGAGGAGTATTGCATTATGATGCCTCTGTTCAGCAATATAATACGATAAATGTGCATGTATCAGTAAGCTTGCCCTGCTTGCCGCAAAGTTATTAGCAGCGATAGTTTGGCTACGTCTGCCATTGCACAGATTCTTTTAAATTGTAATATTTTTGCACAAACTCTCCTCATGTAAACAATGGAGATAGTGGCGCACAATGACGTCAAACAGAGATAACAGCCCGCACTCGGACGTCACGTGCCAAAATCTCAATTTTTATCGTCCACACGACACCACAGTAACCGGAATTTCTAAAATACTTCACCCTGGTCAGATTTTTCAAAAAAGCTCAGTCTCAGTGACTTGATACAGCCTTTTTGTGTGGAAGAAAGTCATAGCCGCATAGAAAAAACTCTGGTTTCAAATATACCCATGTCCGTGTGGACAGGGCCTTAGCCTTGTGCTTGCATTGTCATGCTGGAAAGTCCAAGAGTGTCCCATGCACAGCTTTCCTGCAAAATAATGCTAATTGTCTGCCAGTATTGTCCAATAACATATGGCAGTCATATTGCCATGAATTTCCATAAGATTCCCAGTGCCTTTAGAGCTGACACACCCCCAAAACATCAGTAAGCCCCCACAATGCTTCACAGTGAGGATGATATTATTTTTACTCTAGGCCTAGTTGAACACTCTCCAAACATAAGATAGGATGTGACCACGAAGCTCTATTCTGGTTATGTCACTCCAAATTATAGTGTGCCAGAAGCTGTGAGGTGTGTCAAGGTGTAATATCTTCTTTCTGACAACTCAACCATGCAGCTCATTTTGTTCGAGTATCTTTGTATTGTGCTCCTTGAAATGACCACACCAACTTTTTCCAGAGCTGTCTGTATGTCTCCCATGGTTACCTTTGTGTCTTCCTTTGTATCCTGAACAATACTTCTGGCAATATTTGCTGAAATCTATTTTGTTCTACCTGACCTAGGCTTGGTATCAAGAAATCCCAGTATCATCCACTTCTTAATTAGTGATTGAACAGTAATGACTGGCATTTGCAAGGCTTTGGATATCTTTTTATATCCATTTCCAACTTTAGGAAATTCCAGTACCTTATTATGCAGGTCTTTTGAAAGTTATTTTCTGCTCACAATGGCTCAGTATCTAGCCTGCATGTGAGAGGTAACAAAGTCTGACTATTTCTACACAGACACTAATTGGAGTGTCATTACCTTGTGTGTCTGTAACAAGGCCAACAATTCAAGGGTAAGTAAACTTTTTATCAGGGATATGTGCGTGATTTCTGTTATCAATATGGTTTACAAAGGAGCCAAACAACTGTGTAATAAATAATGGCTTCATATAATTACCATACTTACATAATAATTTCTGCCAGGGTATGCAAACTTATGAGCACAACTGTATATGCCTCAGTGATTTCTGCGTGCCATAATAGATTCAGAGACACTACAGTCTATGTGCATCCACTGGTCACACGTTTTCTAAAATGAGCTTGTAGTTTGCGTTCTACCGTGAGAACGATTCTCCTGAAGGGGGATCTGTCTGTGGTTTTGGAGGCTCTCCTTGGACCACCCTTTAAACCATTGAATCAGCTACCCTTGAGCATGCCATGTAATAATACAGCACTGCTTTTTGCTCCGGCCTCGGCTAAGTGAGTGAGCGATTTGTGTGCATTGTCTGTGCACCCTGAATGCTGTATTTTCAAAGGTAATAAGCATAGCAGTACTAAGGCCTAACCCAGACTTTCTTCCTGAAATCGCCAACACATCTTACAGGTTGAGAATTTCAGAACTGAGAACCGTTTCTCTTGCTCCTTTTTTTAATGATATGTAGAGGACGCTAAACTATCTGTGTCCGGTTAGGTCTTTGCCCCTTTATGCGGCCAAGACACCGCTTATCAGACCATCACCATATCTGTTTGTGTGTTATGGTTCTGCCACACTGGGTCATCTCTTGTCCTAGGGTTGTCTCTCACTGTGAGGTTTTTAACCTCTAAAGGTTTAGCGTCACGCCAGCAGGACATTTTGGCAAAAAATAATAATAAAAAATGGATTAGAAATACTTCTCACAAGGTCAGATCTTACTCTGCATATACATTTCTGATATGTAAAGAAAGAGTAGAAACACACAAATTTAGCTAAAATATCAGATTTACAATAGCTTTGACAAGAAAAAAAGCCACGTAATAATGTGACGTGAGTGCATTGTAAACAAACCATTCCTTCAGCTAATACATCCATGTCTGACAAAAAAATATGTACTTACGGTCTTTCTCTGATTCGTCATCCAAAGGGTCCCAGCAATGAAATGAAGCATTGTTTTCATTGGTATAATCAATTTTGTATGTGAAAATTATCAAAAACTCAATCTAACTTTACCGCAAACTGCATTGTTTACAAATTATCACTACAACTATCACAAACAATTTCCGGACTTTCGACTTTCAAAACATTGTTTCAGCCACTGAATTCTATATTATTCTGAATCCCCAAGCTGTCTATATGTTTGCAGACATCGGATTCATCTTTCCGAACTCCAGGAAAACATAATAACACAACTTCATGTCTGACATTGCCTGCGTTTTTTACATCTGGGTTGCGCTAATTCACCATAACTGCACTCACTTCATTAACAGTAAATCCATCAAATAATAACCGAACAATCTGAATTTACCTAGGTAGACAGCCAATGAGCTGGGCTTTTCAGGCATGTTTGGTTGATTCTTGTGAGCCAAATACTACATAAACTTCAAGCATGCATACCCAAAAAAATGACACGGTATGATGATTGACTACATTTTTTGTAAGCATATCATGCCATTTGTATGAATGTGTGTTTTGTAACCTTTTTTTGTAACCATATTATTTTTATGGTTATTTATATAAAATTGATTAATGTGGATACTTGGGGTCCTCTTATAAAATAGTCAATAGTTCTTTGGCTGCTGACTCTACCATTCTAAAATTTTATACATATGTTGTACTCCCTTGGCGGACATGATTAGAAGTGTTTCCAGGACCCATCCTTAATATATGGCTTTTTATTTACATTTGAATGATGATGTAGAATTTTTTTTTAAATATATTTTCTTTCATCTTGTGCCAGATTCACTGTGTACTCTTAATATTTTTAAATATCCACAAGTCTTTCCTTTAAAAAAATACCAAGCATATGTTTCTCCTGGCTCCAGGGCCAGTGTCAAAAGAGGTAAACTTTGGGTATGTTTTTCAGCCAGAATTTCACAATCAGAACCTGATCCTAAAGAGGTTAAATTGGCTCACAAAGTAGTGGGCCTACCTGTGCATGAGGGCATCAGAGCACAATTGACACGAGGGGTTGCTGCATCTGCTGCGTTATTGGGTGGGGCATGTGGAAGATATGTGAGGCGATCTTCTGAGAATCGCAGTATCCATTCATCAGATTTTATCTGACAGACGTCTCTTCACGTGACCTAGGCTACTCTTTTTCTGTTCCAGGTTTCTGGAACATGAGGTCAGTGAAGAGGGGTCTTCTCTCCTCTGATTCTTTGTGAATTGAGTGACATTTCTGGATTTCATCTCAGTACCATGTCATTCATTGTTATTCTTTTACGGCCCTTCGGTTTTACTGTGTTTTACCTTAGGATTGAGTTACCGTTTTGACACACTCTGCTTGAAGTGGACTAGGTCTGTGTGGGGGCCACGTTGTTGAGTTGAGAGCATGCGCAACGTGAGATGTCAGAGAGGTTAAGAGCTCCTGGTCGCGTAGGGCTTATCTGATCTGAAAACGTGACTTTATGTTACCAACAAAACAACGGGGGCTAAGACAGTGCAGGATTGGTAAGGCATAACAAACAAAGGTGTGGGTGTGCATGTATACAAGATTGCACACTGGAAAAATGCCATTAAACACAGCAAGACTTGACAATTAGAATACTAAACTTGATAAGCTCTTGTCGTTACACACGGCTACAAATACTCTTGTGTCATCTTTATCGAAGAGAGTGGACTCAATCAATGACAAACTTGGGATGCTTAATGGAGAAATGCATGCCCACACCACCAAACTGAGTGCACAGAAAAGACGCATTGACAAGCTACAAAAAAACCTTGAGCAAGCTTTGGAATACATTGACACATTGGAGAACCGACAGCGAGAGTGAAATTTCTTAAACTTTTGAATGTGCCAGAGTTAGAAGAAAGTGGCAAGGGGATTGTTCCTTTTCTGGTGAACCTAATACAGGCTGAATGGGGTTTGAAGCTAAAGGAGATGGATATTTAGAAGGCGCACCGACTAGGCCCACGACAGCAAAAACCACACAATCAACAAGGTATAATATTTTGGGTCCAGCACTTCCAAACAAAGTTACAAATCCTGAAAACCGTTAATGCACGCAAAGCAAATCAGAACCAAGGAGATGGAGCCATAGACCAGTAAGTACAGAATAATTTCTGACATTTCTGTACAACTAAGGAAGAAACGTGATGCGCTCTGGCCTCTAAGAGAAACATTTCATGAGCTAAACATTACAACTAAGATGAGACGCCCAGCAGTTCTGTTAGGCGTGCTTGGAGATGAAGAACTACGATTCCCCACTGTATGTGAAGCAAATGGCGAGCTGTTCAAAAGGTATCCATTGATTAACCTGAGAGATAGGGCCGACTAACCAAGAAGGTCCTGAGGCAGCTGAGTTAGTGAAGAGAAGAATGTGAACAGATATCTATATTTTTCGAATTTTTGGGGAATTTTACGACTGAAGAACAAAACACTAAACTTCTTTCATTGATAAATGTATTGCATTTTATGATTGTTTCCACCTATACGGTTCCCCTTGAGATATTCTTATAGAGTTTAAATCTGTTATCCTGTTTTTTTCCTTTTCTTTTTTTTCCCTCTGTCTTCTTATTTGAATGGAGTGGGGGGG
>JACXGM010002135.1:0-20322 GCA_016801145.1 Umbra pygmaea
TGTAGCAGAATTCAAATGCACCTTTAAAAGCAATTTTCCATGCCAATTCTATAACATTTACTACTTCTACTGTTGTACATTTTCCAGACCACTGCTCAGTTCATAGCGTTTTATTATTATTATTATTATTATTACTATTATTATTATTACTATTGTCATTACTATTTTAAAATTCTTATATTGTTGTAATTCTTGTTTTAAAGCCCACTGCATAGAATCGCCGAGCCATGTCAAAAAGAATTTCTCTGCATAGGATGATGTATGTTATTCAATGCATATGATAAATAAACCACTTTGACTTTGACTTTGATGTTATCCCTCTTTGTCTGTGAGCAGTACAAACAGGATCCAGGAAGCGGAAGCGTAAACAAGACAACGGAGACGCGGCTGACGATTCGGACAGTAGCTCAGGAAGCTCCACCCACTGTCCGGTGAAGAAGCACGAGTGCAGACTGTATGAGCTGTACCGAGCCAAGTGGTGAGTCCCGCCCCCCACTGCAACTAATCATCAGCCGGACCCTTATGTAGCTACATAACTCACGTTCGTCCATCTTGTCTCCAGCCCGGGGTCGTTGAGTCAGCGTATGGATGTATTCTACGTGCAGCCGGAGGCGTCGGGGGGCAATGACACAGCCCTGTGGTTCTCCTCCGCCCCTCTGGAGCGCAGTGTCCTGGAGAGTATCCTCACTCCTCTGCTGCTGGTCAGGGACATCTACAGGGAGCGCCATCTGGAGGACGACGAGGGCGCTGGGGAGTAGCTCCACCCCATTGCAGAGAGGAGGATTAGGGTCCTCTTCCCCCCGTTCCACCCTGATCAACATTACGTCTGGGTTGCATTCTGTTTTTCACTAATACTCATACATCACTCACTGATCTCAGGCCGGTTTTCAGCGTACAGTTGGTTTAAGAATAGAGGGGACTGCACATGCCCAGAACTGATCGGAGGACAGCATTTCCCAGACGGCCGTGTCAGGGAGGGGAACGAGCTAGGGGTGATATTTGGGGTGTGTGAAAATAAAAATCCCCATGAACTGCTGCCCTGCTCTTCCTAACGGTGGCTCCGTTGGCGTGATGTAGCATTACTAAAGAAGCCCAGATTGGGCTGCCTGTTATGGGGAACATGAAACTAGAGGACGGGACAAGATGTCCAACAGGAAGGCTCGCTGATTCCTCCTTAGCTTTGGCCCCGCCCCTTCCCACCCCGAAGCCTTTTAAAGATAATACATTTATTTATTACGGTCGGTTGGTCTTGGTTCTATTGTAAGTTTTGTTCTTTTCCAGCCGAGATGGGATGTGTGTTCTATTGTGCCGCGTGTGCCATTTCTCTCCTCCGTTTAGAGCATTAATTAGCTGATGAATTAAACCTGCTGCAGCCTGGAGCTCTCCAGTATGTCTGAACTTATCATTTGTCCATAGGGGATTGTTTGTGGGTGGTCTACATGTGTACTGACTTGGATTTCAGAAGAGTTTCAGGTAGACATATGAAAACTATGGAATCCTGCCTAAGGACTACATTTTGAAAGACTTTTTTTCAGTTATTATTTGAGAGTATTTGTTTTGTCTCATTTAAGCTATGTTCTGTTGATTATTTAGTTAAAATCGTAGCACTTGATGATAGGTGCTGTTTTACTCTGCTATAGAGATTTTCTGTCAACACGGTGACAACAGTAACTGTGTTCTAACTAGAGTAAACGGGCTTCTTTCAGGATTAGCACATTATCAACAAGCCTGGGGAAGGTTCACACATTCACTCCATCTCCAGGCATCCAAGTTACACTAGAAAGCTCTACATTTATCCCTGAAAGCTTTTTTTGTGTTTTTACTCTTCCTTTTAGGCCTACATTTTCCTTTGTATTATTTTCTATCAATAAATTACAAGCAAATACCTCGTTTTTATGTTGACTTCTGAATAGGATTGTTTTTTTCATTTTTTAACGGCACCCGCCTTGCCTATTGACTTCCAAGTAATGTCTGGAGACTACGCACGGAGACTGGAGAGATCTAAGTGGAGCCTGGCAAGAAATGGATAGAAGTCCCAGGCTCCTTGACTGGCCAGCTGGCTCCAAAAGCCTAATATGGATGTGCCTATCTGTGTACAGAAAGTGTGTGCGTGCGTGCGCGTGCGTCTGTGTGTGTGTGCGTAACATGATATGGGGTTTCTTCAGTGAGTGGACTGATCTGCTAAAATTATCAAATAAATCATTTCTTAGGTGTTTTTCTCTCTTACATCGCTTAATTCATTGACTTGGCTTTCTAAGTAATCTGTCTGTGTGTCGTGTCCTTTTTGCCGTGGCCATGTTGGCTCTGTGCCAGTAATGTAATGAAAAACGCTACTCTGTTTCTTGGGGTACAAGGTGACAGTTGTACACGACAGTTGTACTTATTGTCAGTAGGCGGCTGACAGACAAGAGGGTGGGGGTGCATGAAGAAGTGTTGCACATCAACAGCTTTTAGGTTAGGTCTCAATACTGTTAAAGCACCACTTGAGAATACCCAAGTTGGTGGAAGTCTGTTAGAATGTTTACTCATCCACAAGACATCGCTGGGGGACTGCAAACGACGATAGATTTCTCTAGACTTTGCATGATTTTGTTTGATTCTCAGTGAATTTATACTTTCATGTCTTATAGAAGACAATGTTATCTATTGTTTGATGTAAAGTTAAGGTCAACTCATGAAGTGAGCTATCCATTGTTTCCTATGACATGTAATTATTATACTGTTCCGTTTTCACATTGTTGTTAGAAGCTTTTTGAACAAAGCTGTTCAATCCGTCTCCTGTGGGAAGCGCTATAATCCATGAGAAAGTCTGTGGTCCATTGCCCATCGTGTAGCTGCGGCAGATCGCGCTTTTAACTTTAAATTCATTAACATCACAGAACAAAGCAATCGTAAAACAATACCTACTATTCTCCACACGAACAGATATGCCGAGCTCCAGAACTGATGGATATGAAAGGGGCAGCAGTGTTCCCGTTTGTGACTGACGTAATTCTTTAAAGGCCGCCCCACCAGTATATACAGTCAATGGTTTACACCCACTGTAACACACATCACTGTAGGTTTGAATGTAATCAGCACTATGAACTGTGTGTGTGTGTATATATAAAATTTAAATCAGTAACATTTATGTCAAAGGTATGCCATACCCTTTTGTTTTTGAAGAGGCAGCTTTTTTCTATCGGTTAGAGTTGGCCAGACTCCAATTAACTTGTCCCATTGACCTAAAGCTAAAACAGCCCTGCAATAGAGCGCCGGCCACCGTGTAAAAACATTTTTCACCCTCGCGTTTTTTTTGTTTGTGCTCAATCCCCGGTTCTTTCAGGGTGCATAAAGGAAGCGCTGCGCTCAGCACGGTCATGTGGGCACGCCTTGCTTCCCAGGCGTGGGGCAAACTATAGGTGGCGATTAGGGCCTCCGATGTGCTATAAATCCTTTTCGAATCACATGATTTGAACTAATGTCGCCATTTAATTATAAAACAACGGAGTGGGAAGCGGGTGCAGCTGCAGCACCAATGGGGGGTGGAATGCATGACAAAGTGCATTTCAAACGTTTTGTGCTCCAACGCATGCCTCAGTCCTCAGTGGAGTAAGATTTAAAAAGGCCAGGAAAAGATAGAAATGCATTCAGGTTAAACACCTTGTATGTTTTGGAGAATTTGGTCTTAATGGTCGATCGTCTAAAATTATGTGATCTTGTCTGAGTCTCTGCTTTTTGTGATAGCGATGGTGGGTTAAGTCTGTCCTTCCTATTGGACGAACGAGTTGGTGATGGATTATTTCAAGGTCCACCTCCATACTGAGCGGTGTGCTAAATTGCCCATCGGATTTAAAGCAATTGCACAGACACTGCATTGTATGTTTCACTTAATTAATTACAGTGTTGGATCAGAACTTCCTTTCAGCCGATCCTTATTACAGCAGTACTGCAATATGGTATTTACACAACCTATTCTTATTACTGTAATAGTGCAATATGGTATTTACACAATCTATCCATCACTGTCATGTGATATTTACATAGCCTATCTTTGTGTTACTGCAATATGGTATTCCCACAGTCTATTGTCATTCCTGTAATAATGCAATATGGTATTCACACCACCTATTGTCATTAATGCAATAATGCAATATGGTATTTACACAGCCTATCGTCTTTACTTTAATAATGCAATACGGTATTCCCACGGCATTTCGTCATTACTGTAATAATGCAATATGGTATTCACAGAGCCTATTGTCATTACTGTAATAATGCAATACAGTATTCCCATGGCCTATCGTCATTACTGTAAGACTGCAAAATGGTATTCACACAGCCTATCTTCATTACTTTCACACTGCAATATGGTATTCACACAGCCTATCATTACAATATGGTATTCACACAGCCTATCGTCATTACTGTAATATTACAATATGGTATTCTCACAGCCTATCGTCATTATTGTAATAATGCAATATGGTATTCACTCAGCCTATCGTCATTACCGTAACACTGCAATATGGTATTCACTTAGCCTATCGTCATTACTGTAATAATGCAATATGGTATTCACTCAGCCTATCGTCATTACTGTAATAATGCAATATGGTATTCACACAGGCTATCGTCATAAAAACATGGTCGTTGACGTCCAACAGACTCTGACACAACCAAATATGATTCTATTCACTAAACGTTTTGAAATTCGCTCCTCAGTCTAATCTTCCTCACATCCTGGTCCCTGACATGGTTTCTTTACGTTCTCCTGACAAGCCACTGTTTCCTAGTGATATCTAAAAGACTCTCCTGGATGCCCCCTGTAGAGAAGCCACAGGACCTGAAATACTTCATGTCAGGTTTAGCGTCAGATCCTATGTTTTAATTCAGTTTATTTTTTTCTTGTGCAGATAAGATTCATACATTAAATAAAAATGTATATTTTCTGAAATTACAATTACAAATTGAATGTCCATTATTTCTTTTTCTTTGTTGTATGTTAAGTTTATAATAATAATGTACCATTGTATTACTTACCCGCACACATGCTGTCACATTTTTTATTAGGCCTTGTAATGCATGATGAAGGCTTCATTAAATGTGTGGCTGAATCATAAATGTATGTTACACTATATTATTGTTAATTTTCAAACGCTAAATTACTGCAGTTTGATTGAATAGAACCAATGCAACTATGTGGAGGCTACATTATCCATCAAAATATGGTTGACTAACAAACAGCCTGGATGACTAACTGATGGACTCAAGTGTTCAAACTCAGCGGCCAGTGTGAATTTGTTTGGTGATTAAAGGCTATAAATAACTGCTGTCTGTTTTAAGCCGTGAGACCAGCATGATGGTGTCCTCTCTGGTTCTGGGGACATGTTGAGCGATCATCACACTGCGGCCCCCAGCCAAACTTACAACAATCTAGTAACACTCCTTAGTCACTGCCCCCCTGCATATCTACCAACCCTCTGTCCTATCTCTGTCTGTCTGTCTGCTGCAGATCTATTGGCACAATACATAACGCCACTCTTCCTTCCTTCTTCTGATCACATATTTTTCCATTGCATGTTAATCTTCTGCTACCCACTGTGTTTACTCTAAAACATACTCTTAAAAGTACAGAAATTGTGTATGCTACAGTAAATAGCCAGCATTACCCTCGGTTTGCAGTTCAGGATTATTGATGTCCAGGATTTGGCCTTGAGAATCTTATATTGCAGAGTTGTAAATTGTTTCATGTGACAGTGCTTCATAGGTTGGTGCTAAATGTTTTTTTAAGGTGTGAGAGCTCGCCAGAATTAAATTATATGGGATGTGTGGCTGCAATTTGGTCAAGTGATGTTCTTTTGCTGTTCCAACTCACTGTGCTGTTCTCACATATCCTTCTGGAATGTGGAGTGGCTGAGTGATATGTTTAAAGTTCGTGGAGGTCAATGAATGTGAACTTGTTTTGTAGACAATGCACAGTTTCCTTAAGGACTTATCTATTAAGAAAGGTACTTTGTGTGAGAAATCAAGTGAAATGTTCACCACAGAGCTAATGGCGAGGTGTAGCTACTCCATTCATGTTTGGGTCCTGCTCCTAACAACGTGTTGAAAACAAATATACATGTAGATGACAATCATTGGTAAATGTACTGGAGGTCTCAAAACATTATGTGCAAAGTAAGAAATAACACTAAGAAAAACAAATAACATAAATTTTGGCTAAAAGCGGGGATAAGGAATTCAATGTTAGCTGGAACCTGTGTGTATTTGTGTCTGTGTGTGTTTTGGTTTAACAGATCATATTAGGACCAGAAGTCTTCACAAGGATAGAAATACTTGACAAAATCTTTGGTACTTTCAGGTTCAGGCATTATAGGTTTGGTTAAGTTTTGGCTTTAGAGGAAGGTTAAATTTAGGCATAAATGTTAGGTTATTGAGATTAAGGTTAGGGTGAGGTTAAGGTTAGGTTAAGGTAAAGGTTAGGTTAGGGTTAGGCCTAAGGTTAGTTTTAAGGTTAAGGTTAGGTAACATGGATTTTTATGTTTTCTTGTCCCCATGAGGTTAACTTTGCACATGTGTGTGTGCGTGCGTGTGTGTCTGTGTGTCTGTGCATGCATATAAATCCACAATTAAAGTGGAACTGGCAGCATTTTAACGACATGCGATTGCTTTAGAATATGGTGAAATACACCTGCAGAAATTACACAGTCTTCTTCATAACATTTTCTGATTAGTGATCCCATAATTATGCTCATTGTAATGTTCCACACATTCATATAATTTTCAAAAACGCATGACATCATTCCCTAACCTTTTAACTGCTTCATTGTACAGTATACTGCAAACCATGGCTTACTATTTATCATGTAATTACAAGTCTAGAAATCCAAGTATAACCTAGTTTTAAAACCTCATACACATAGTTTTAGAGGATCAAAATAATTTTATATATATTACATAAAGTATGATTTTCTGATTGATTCAAATATGCAAAGTAGTAAAAAATCTGTCAGTTCCACTTTAAAGGGCAGTACAAGGCAGTAGTCCCAGGCTCAATTGGATTGATCATCACAAACACCAGAAATATGGTACAAAAAGTTTATTTAGTAACAGTTTTGTAAACATTTGAGGTAAATTAACATTTACATCAACTTGTTCTTACAAAAGTTTATACACAAGGCTCTCTTAAGACAGCTTTTCTAACAGGGTGCTGTTCTGAGCATATTGTAGATGGTACCTATTTCCTGACTGGCCAGAGAAATCACACTCTGCATGACACATCAAGAGTTTGAAGAAAGCTACTGTATATTAACCTACTGGATGAGGGGCTTGTGGGCAACTAAAAACAATACACAAGTTGCTCTGTGCTGTAGAAGCGAAGGGCCAGATAACCAGTTAACATTCTCTCAACGTTAGTGTGATGTAATAAAAGCTAACTAGAGAGTCACAGGAATGTTGTGAGAACACAGTGAAAGCACTTAGCAAACAGAAAATACTCACAGTCCACTTTTCTCTATATTTGAAAACCCAAACTTCTGCAATCATCTCAGACCATGAGTTAACTTGTAGATGTATTCTATATTCACATTTGTTGTCATTATTAAAAATGCTGTTTTTAAATGTTAAGACATGTCTTTAAGCATCCGCTGTCTGGTGTATTTTCCTATCTGTCCTACCAATAAAAGCTTCATAGAACAGCATGTTTGCCTAATGTGCAAATCTCTTTACTAAAATGTAAACTTTAAGAACCAAACGGACAAAAGAAAACACACAGCTTTTTATGGTTTGGTACATTTAAATACTTTTAACGTAAAGGTAACATGCACTGGGGAAAAAGATTGTTGCAATAATTATAAGCACAAGATCACATAATCTGCATTGGCAGTCTTTCCACATTGTTGACTGTGGTTTTTAATTTGCTTTAAATGTTTGTTATATTGTTATTTTCTGATCCTTTGCTCACTATGAGTTATTAACATAAAGGTTCATCTAATGTATTAGAAAGACATGTTGTACAATACCAATCATGTTCCACAAGCCATGTAATCATATAAGAAAGTTCTAGGTATATTTTAAGTGAGTTGTGTTGTTCGTTGACTTGCATATTGTTTTAGTTATTCAATATAATTCAGGTAATCTACAAGGTGAAATATTAGACCAATTAGTGTGCATGCCAGGACTTACAATATTGAATACGGTAGTACTCAGTAGGCTAATAGCTGAGGTTAAGATGTCAACTGAAACACAAAAAAAGAAATGGGCATTATCATTTCATCCTGCCGTTATGTCATTGCCTTTGTCAATTTTGTACCAAACAGCTGTTTTGACAAACTGACTACAGTTAAGAAATTTGATTTCAGTGTCATTGAATTATGTTAAAAAACACTTAAGAGTATCACATGTAATGTATGAGAGTGAGTCCCCTCAACATAAATATGTAATAATTAAAAACAGATATTTCTTTTTGGCAGTGATTAACAAAAAAATCTTTAAGATTAAGTGAAGAAGCTGTTTTATCTATTTGGCATTGGCAAGTAGAAATCTAGACGCACCCTAGCGGCAGCAAATATAATTTATTGATGTGAGTCTCGCTTGCCAGGCTAATTGGCAAGATGTGTGACATTTAAATATTCTATCGTTTGTATATTTTCCCTCGTAAATCATTTGGTTTATATTGTTTTAACCTCTTACAAACCGAAGGTCAACTTTTCATTTTGCGGTATGATTTCTAATTACAGGCAAAAACAAACTTTGTTTTAGAGGACCAAATATAGGAGGAGCATCTGGATCAATGGAGCCCAATGTTAGCTGTAATCTTCAAGAACACGATCAACTCCCAGTTTGAACAATCATTCGTTTATAGGTCATAACTAATATGTTCAGTAAATGCATTCTGTGTAGAGATGGAGAAATGCACCCGCAATCCTGTTAGTGAATCGGTGAGTTGTAGTTTTGCATTTATAGATTACACGTTTACTCTCCGATCACAAAATACAAAAATGATATTTCCATTCACTGATAGCTTAGCTATTTCCTGAATATTAGAAAAATTAAGTAATACATATTGTGAACAAGCAAAATATCCACGTGCATGTAATCTTTGACGTTGAAGAGTATTCTTCCTCTTAAAGAGGAAGACCATACTTTGTCAACTTTTGTCTTGGAACTGACTTAAAACGTGTTTTTAAAAAGGCTCAATCATCTTCATTGTGAAACAGAACGACAGTAAACATACACTTGTTTCAAAACACCCTGTACTATCACATAAAAGTTTTATTTTAAGTCGGTTGTCAGCAATTTGCCAATCGAACTCAACAACTTAATGAATGTACAGTATCATTCCTAATTGGAATAAATAGGCTTTTATGTTCATTGAATAAACACACCAACAAGCACTGCTTACAAGAGCATACCAGGCCGTTGAAACTGACAAACAAAAGTTATTTGGCCATTTTAAACTGGAACTAAAACTCTAAAGTCCTCCAGTAATATGAAGTGTTCAGTTTGTCAGACCTTTTTAATACACATTGCACAATCCCACTGTGCACATTGTTCATCACAATGCAGATGCAACAACTCACCGACTGCACTGATATTAATTGCTGTTAATATATATACAGTACTCAAGGCACCGACTCCAGCAGTTCCGGAACCGGCCACATTGCTTTTCATTTGTTTAGGTTTCGTAATTATTTAAATGTTTTTTTTATAGAAAAATCATAGAGAGGGGTCTTTGGGACACGGAGGTTGGGGCTAGGACAGGCTATACTGCCAGGTCGCTGGGCCTGGTTCGGAGGCTGCTGCATTTGCTGGCTCGGCTGAGCCGCCGAGGGTCTGTGACCGTGACGGGGGGCTCGTGCATTTCCACTGTGGTGGTGATGTGGCCATCTTTGTGAAAACCGTTCCCCTCGCTCTCACTGCCTCCACACGAGCTGGGGCTGCAAGAGGTGATGGGGTCGGACGGAGCAGCGTCGCAAGGCTGCTGCTCGTCGCCAGATGAGGAAGAGGATGTGACCTTCATCTCCCGAGTCTGCTGCTCAGTGGCTAGGTTGGTCCAGTTCTGCTGCGTGGCCAGCCGATGGTTGTTGTTGCTGCTGCTCACGCAGCAGCTGGACGACGGCTGCTCCAGCAGGGGGCCCGTCTTACACTCTACCGCGGAGGCCTTTGCCACGGGCAGCAGGAACGCACCGCTGCCCGCAGTCACATCCGTGTACGTCGGTGGGTAGGTGAGGTTGGAAAGGGCAGTTCTGGAGGCTGAAGTCAAGGCTTCAGGCCTCGGGCCGTCTGAGCGGTACAGCAACGAGTGGTCAGGGTTCGCCATTCCCTTTTTTACTTTCTTCCAACCAAGGTGATAGATCTCTAACAAATTCAGCAAAAGAGACACGCAAGCCACCACAAGCATAAATATGATGAAAATGGTCTTTTCAGTGGGCCTAGATATGAAGCAGTCTACCATGTTTGGGCAGGGCCAACGCTCACACTTATATAGCGGCCTAAGCTGGAAGCCATAGAGAAAATACTGACCTAAAATGAACCCCACTTCAAACAGTGTCTTGAATATGATGTTGAACACATAGGTACGCAGCAGGGCCCCCCTAATGCGGATTTTGCCGTGCTCATCCCTGATAGGTGGCTTTTCCTTTTTATCGCCTCTTCCTCCTCTTCCTCCTCTTCCTCCACTCACATCCCCGCCCCCGTTGTAAAGCAGGTCTTTTTCCTCCTGCAGCCTGTTGGCCTTTCGTAACTCCTCCTCCTTCTCTTTCCTCTTCTCCTCCATGCGGACGATGTGCAGCACGTGACCCAGGTAGATGAGGGTGGGCGTGGACACGAAGATGATCTGCAGCACCCAGAAGCGGATGTGGGAGATGGGGAAGGCCTGGTCGTAGCAGACGTTCTCACAGCCGGGCTGCTGCGTGTTGCAGGTGAAGTCGGACTGCTCGTCGCCCCAGACGTCCTCGGCCGCCGCCCCCAGCACCAGTATCCTGAAGATGAAGAGGACAGTCAGCCAGACCTTGCCGATTACCGTCGAGTGTTCCTGGGCGTTTTCCAACAGGCGCCCCAGAAAGCTCCAGTCGCCCATGCTTCAAGATATCTAGCCTAGGGAGAAAGTACAGTCTGGAGAGAACAGGAAAAGAGATAGGAAAATACAAGGACAGTGGAAAAAGAGATTTTCAGGAAACGTGTCAAACGGATGCTGTGTAACAGAAAACATGAATAGCCCAGCATGGAGTGCCATCGGATAAAACATGATGGACAAGGAAGCGGTACACACCTAGAAAGAGCAAGCAGAGTTTCATCACCCACAGACATACAAAGGGTTAATCACACTTTACATTGGCACAACACATTAAGCGCTTAACAATAAAACCTATAATTTGGCCTTGAAAAAATCTGTGAAGTAAACCGCTAAACCAACTGTTTCAACTGAACAGTATCGGTAACGCCACATAATTTGGTGAAGCCCCCTATTTCATCATATAGCTTTAGTAGGATGAACCTGACTTTTCAACTGACACTCACTATCCAGCTCTCTCTCTCTCTTCCCCACTCTTCCTTTCAATCACTGTCTCTCTAAACACACACTCTCCATCTCTATCCCCCCCACCTGCCCGCTCCACTGGTCACAGGCATGTGCTGAGATCAACATAATGTTGAAAAACAGCAGCGAGCAGAGGATGGCTGCGTCTGTAGTTCCTGACACACACACAACACTCCCACTATCATAGACACCATAGGTTAATATGGGTCAAGTCCAACACAATAACATGCCATCTTTGACATATACTTTAAAAGTGATTTATAACCTTCCCTTTATCGACAGAAATACTTAAGAACTAACGACAGGGGTAGGTATAGGTCTTTATTGATATGATGATAATTAGTCAATTTTAAATAGCTAAATGTAATATGCTATCTCTTTCACAGACTTAATTATAAAGGAAGATAGAAAAATAACCAACACAGAGGACGTTGTATTTCTGAGTCTGAAGATTTTTGCTTTTAATGGGAATTTGTATAAAAATCAGGTGGCAATAAATCCACCATTTTCAAAATTGCATACATTTACATACAAGCTATTCAATCATTTATATTGTCATACAGAAGAAATGAATCAGATTAATCAACTTTGATTATTGTAACTAACCTCTGGATATATGTATGAAAATAAAATATTGCACATTTGACAGTGCTAGTTCCATAAAACACTGTTGACAGAAATATGAAGCTAAACACTGCCCTTTTGATTCCATGTGTAGTGCTTGATGGAAGTGCACATGAACTTGCCAGTAGATGCCAATTAATATTCTATTGACAAATTAAGCAATATAAAAGCACAAACATAAAATAGTTGGAACTTACTACAACAAAACACAAAACAGTTGGAACTTACTAAAATGTTCTTGTATTGGGAGTAATAAATCCATCGACTAGGGTTCATAGGGCACCTATAAAAAGAAAAATATTCAGTCTTCATCAAACACAAACTTAAACAAAAATGTGTATTGACTTAAAGCAGACTGGCAGTGGCACAGACTGTGAAATTTGTTAAACATGTTGATGAGTTTTTGTTTAACTTTGGTGCACTTGGTGAACTTTTCATAGTTATGTGAAAAACAATCCATGCTCTGAATAATTACTTGCCTGGTTTAATAAATTAATACATAAGGCTTTTGAAAAATAAATTGTATGCAAATTATTGTTGAAATTTAAAAGGTTTTAACATATTATATACATGATTTGACAGCAATGATTTCACATAATTTCACAGAAAAGATATGTTCTTCTAAGACTGATATCCCACCCCTGTTGAATGTTCGTCTCATCAGAATTTAAACTGCTGATCAGGGGAAATTATTGGATCAACAACAGCAAAAAAGCACTATTAATGGTTGAAACACCCAGGGATAGAGGATACTGTGTAAAACATTAAAATAAATGCAATAATGTTAATTATATAGATATAAATTTTGTACTATTATTTTCCCTATTGATATTATTGGTTTATCATAAAAACTGTACATTAGAATACCATACCTTATCTGAAGTTGAAGTGAAACATCTCTTTTTGTTATCTCTAAGTCAGGACGATATCCCATTGGTTTTTAAAAAGTAAATACATTAAATATCTGATGTTCAGTGATTTGATTACTACTAAATATGTCTAATTGTTTAATTTAATTATGTTCAGATAGCCTACAGTGACCTACAAAGAGTGCTGCCACACACACTGATAATAGGTTACAGAAGGTGCCAGAAGGTTCTGTCCATTGACTCTATTTTGCATTCTTATACATTGGTTTGCCGTGTCTATAGTAGAGGGTAATACTGTAATTTAACAAAATACTCAAAATTGAACATTTAATTAAATAAAATGAGTTACCAGAATTACGGCTTAGGATGACAGTGCCAGGAAAGTTATTCACACCTCATTTCAACCATACCTTGGACTGGTGATGCCCAACTTAAATATCGAAAGCAAAATCCATCTGCCATTGGGGCCATATTTTGAGTGCGTCGGATAGCTTACAGACCTCCAAAGAATGCTGGTACCCTCCCCTCTATCCCCAGCCCCATCTGCCAGCTTACCAAACTCTTTTAAACGCAGCCAGGCCAAGGTATTCATAGAGAACGTCTTCACACGTGGATTCACCGCCAATCGTATGCAATAAAAGTTAGTTTTCCGATGCAAATTCTACTTGGAGATGGGTTTCCGTGAAGCGCAGCTGCCTCCCGTTCCCAGCCATCGCAACTGTCTCATTGTGTGACCATGCATGATTGCATTCAGAAAGTCATCACCCTCGTCCAATGCACGCCACGCCCCTGTTAACTTCTGAAGCTCATCACTCAAGTTTCAAATAGGCTATGCAGTCTAGCAGTGCATGCTATCATCTGGGATAAGTGGTTTGACCTTTGGCCTACTATAGGAACTTAAGCGTTCCATTTGGCATTTCTGACACTAGTGGCCCATGTACCACGAGAAAAACAAATCACGACATTGGGTGTATTCGTGGATGAAACACATTTTTCACCATAACTTCTAAGTGGTCAATGTGTGAAATAAAAAATATGTTCTTGACACAGTAGGAACATTGTAGGCTATATTATTGTATAGGTCAGTTCTGAATATACTAGCTCCAATTATAATAAAGCACAGTTCCCTCATTCGTACCCCAGTGGCCACGGTTTCAGGCTTGAACTCTTGGCATAGCTACTGGATAAACACAGACTTGAGCTGCAAACAAATATATATTCAATATGAATATAATAATGAATTTAGCCAACAACAGCCTGTCTAGAGATACAATGTGCTCCATTATTCATTGGACAGGGGCAATTTTTTTGTTATTTTGGTTCTGTATTCTAGCACTTTGTGTTTGAAAGGATACAATCACAACGAGGTTGAAGTGCAGACTGTCAGCTTTAATTTGAGGGTACATTCATACATATCAGATGAACCGTTTAGAAATCTTAGAAACTTTTGTACATGGTCCCCCCTTTTTGTGCACCAAAAACCACTGGACAGTTCAACATATTGTGGAATAAAGTAATAATTGTCAATATTTGGTCACATATCTTTTGCAAGCAATGACTGCTTAAAGTCTGAGATGCATTGACATCACCAGACGCTGGGTATCTTCCATGTTGACGCTCTGCCAGGTCTGTACTGTAGCCATCTTCAGTTCCTGCTTGTTTCAGGGACGTATTGCCTTCAGTCTCCTTTTCAGCATTTAAAATGCATGTTCAATTGGACGCAAGATTCGGTGATTGAGTCGGCCAGTCAAGGATTGTTCCATTGTACCTAGTAGACTGAAGAAGACCAGTCATGGATGACCGGAGAATACACTCTAGGGTGAAGAAAACACCCCAACAACAGCCCAGCAGATCAAAAACACTCTCCTGGATGCAGGTGTAGATGTGTCAAAGTCTACCATATGTAGAAGACTACACCCGCAGGTCTACAGAGGGTACACTACAAGATGTAAACCCCTGATGAGCCTAAAGAACAGAAAGGCAAGATCATAGTTTGCTAAAAAGCACATAAAAGAGCCCCAACAGTTCTAGAAAAAAGTACTGTGGACAGATGAGACAAATATTAACATGTACCAGAGTGATGAAAAGAGGAAAGTATGGAGAAAAAAAAGAAATGCCCATGATCCAAAGCATACCACCTGATCCATGAAACATGGTGGAGCGTGTGTCATGGCTTGGGCCTGTATGGCTGTCTGTGGAACACGCTCACTTGTCTTCATTCATGATGTAACTGCAGACAGAAGTAGATCAATGAATTCGGAAGTCTACAGAAATATTTTATTTGCTCAGATGAAACCAAATGCCTCCAATCTCATTGGACAGCACTTCATCATGCAACAAGACAATGAAGGAATTGGCTTTGTAAGTATCCAGGAAGGTTCAACTGCATTACCCATAATTCCTGACTACAGTATGGTCAATATACACTCACCTAAAGTATTATTAGGAACACCCGTTCAATTTCTCCTTAATGCAATGATCTACTTAACCAATCACATGGCAGTTGCTTCAATGCATTTAGGGGTGTGGTCCTGGTCAAGACAATCACCTGAACTCCAAACTGAATGTCAGAATGGGAAAGAAAGGTGATTTAAGCTATTTTGAGCGTGGCGTGGTTGTTTGGTGCCAGACGGGCCGGTCTGAGTATTTCACAATCTGCTCAGTTACTGGGATTTTCACGCACAACCATTTCTAAGGTTTAGAAAGAATGGTTTGAAAAGTGAAGAACATCCAGTATGCGGCATTCCTGTGGGCGAAAATGCCTTGTTGATGCTAGAGGTCAGAGGAGAATGGGCCAACTTCTTCAAGCTAATAGAAGGGCAACTTTGACTGAAATAACCACTCGATACAACCGAGGTATGCAGCAAAGCATTTGTGAAGCCACAACATGCACAACCTTGAGGCGGATGGGCTACAACACCAGAATACCCCACCAGGTAACACTCATCTCCACTACAAATAGGAAAAAGAGGCTACAATTTCCAAGAGCACACAGGCCTACCTGAGCATTGTTTCCCTTTATGGCCACCATGTACCCATCATCTGATGGCTACTTCCAGCAGGATAATGCACCATGTCACAAAGCTCAAATCATTTCAAATTGGTTTCTTGAACATGACATTGAGTTCACTGTAGTAAAATGGCCCCCACAGTCACCAGATCCCAACCCAATAGAGCATCTTTGGGGTGTGGTGGAACGGGAGCTTCGTGCCCTGGATGTGCATCCCACAAATCTCCATCAACTGCAAGATGCTATCCTGTCAATATGGGCCAACATTTCTAAAGAATGCTTTCAGCACCTTGTTGAATCAATGCCACGTAGAATTAAGGCAGTTCTGAAGGCGAAAGGGGGTCAAAAACAGTATTAGTATGGTGTTCCTAATAATTTAGCCAGCAGCATAGAGCCCTGTATTGCACTGCTGGTTTGCTTCTAAAGCTAAGCAGGGTTGGGCCTGGTTAGTCCCTGGATGGGAGACCAGTGCTGCTGGAAGTGGTGTTGGAGGGCCAGTAGGGGGCACTCTTTCCTCTGGTCTAAAGATCATTCCCAATGCCCCAGGGTAGTGATGGGGACATCTGCCCTTTGTAGGGGGCCGTCTTTCAGATGGGACATTAAAACGGGTGTCCTGACTCTCTGTGGTCATTAAAAATCCCATGGCAATTATCGTAAGATTAGGGGTGTTAACTCTGGTGTCATGGCCAAATTCCCAACCAGGCCTCTCACTTCTATCATGGCCACCTAATAATCCCCCTTCTTCCTAATTGGCATATATAACTACTCACCTGTCCACCTGATAGCTGGTGTGTGGTGAGCATTCTGGTGCAAAATGGCTGCCATGCATCACTCAGGTGGGTGCTACACATTAGTGGTGGATGAGGTGGGCTTTCCCCCTCACTGTATAAAGCGCTTTGAGTTCCTTGGAAGAAAAGCGCTATATAAATTGAATGCATTATTATTATTGTTCCTAATAATCCTTTAGGTGAGTGTACAGTATTTTACATCATAGTATTCTACAATGCTGGTAGTAATTCTCATTAGGCAGTATATTCGTAAAATGTCTCTGGTAATTCAGAGACATTTATACTAATTTCTTTTAAAATCTTTAAAAAAATCTTTCACATCTGATATTTATTAGCTGATTGGTCAAAAAATTGAAAACAGATATCATAAATGTACTGCTTGTGTAAATGAAGTCAAATATAAATTGAAGATGTACTTCACAGTGTTGAGTTTCTGCTTGGGTAAAATCTCCCACAAAAGCTATCAAAGTAATGTAAACCAATCCTGTTACCAGGGGTCTCCAAACCCTTCCACGGAGGGCCTAGTGTATGCAGGTTTTTGCTTTTACCTTGTACAAGCCTGATGGAGTAGCTCCTGCCAGTCTAGGTCCGAATTTGGCTCTAATTGAAGGGAAAGACTAAAAACCAGCATACACTAGGCCCTCCATGGAAGAGTTTGGAGACCCCTGTGTTAGACCATCAAAATAATCAAGTAACCCCTGCAAAGTCAATGTAAACCAGCAGATGGCAGTGTAGAACCATTCAACTTCTGCATAACCTCACTTCATGTCTGGACAAACATGCTGCTCAAACACAATCACCTGAAATTTAGATCACTTTCCAATTTAAATGACTGTAAAAACATTACCCTATATCAATCAGTCAGGCAATGGTTTGTGTTTATGATATAGTGGAGGTGATTTTGTATTCTCTATAAGTAGACTTGGTGTTAAGCCAGTCTTCGCAGATGCTACAGGCAATCCAGAATATAAGTATGGTCCGGTGTCATAGTAATAGACCACTGACAGGTTTCTACTTAGTAGTTTTGTGCAGTCTAACAGGGAATAGCCTAGACCCTGTGCTGTCCTACAGATCCTAGTTCTTGGAGGAATCGGTAGCAGACGACAGCAGGCTATCATTCTTTTTATTCTGCAGTTCAAAATTGTCCAAGGCATGGCACTTCTTGGAGGGCCTGCAGGAGCACCGCAACAGGGCCTTCATGATGAGATAGGCCAGCTCAGCCACGTTGAGCACCATGCAGATGGCCGAAGAGGCCACCATGAAAATGGTAAAGATGGTCTTCTCAGTGGGTCGTGAGATGAAGCAGTCCACCTTGTTGGGGCAGGGCCACTGTTCGCACTTCACAAGACGAGGCATCTGGAAGCCGTCATAGACAAAGTACAAGGCGTACATGAAGCCGCCCTCGAAGATCAGTCGGAAGAACAGGCTGCTAGTGTACGTCCACCACAAAGGCCCGGTGATCGGCAGGCGACTCATCTTCAGATCCTCCAGGTTCACGTCCCTGACCTTGTTGTCACCGGCTCTGTTCAAGATGTCCCTCTTCTTCCCGCGCTTCCTAAAAGCCACGTGCATGGCCACCAGCAGGGCCGGGGTGGACACGAAGATCAGCTGGAGGCACCATAGGCGGATGTGCGACACGGGGAAGAAATGGTCGTAGCACACGTTCTTGCAGCCGGGCTGCTGCGTGTTGCAGGTGAAGTCCGACTGCTCGTCACCCCAGACGCTTTCTGCGGCCAGCACCAGGATGGCGATGCGAAAGATGAAGAGGACAGACAGCCAAATCTTCCCCAAACTGGTGGAGTGTTTGTTGACCCCGACCAGCTGTGTGTACAGAGTTGTCCAAGTCATCTCTACAGCAGCTCAGACCTGAAGAATAATGGAAAATGGAGGTTGATTTGAGTTCATTAAAAACCTCAAAGGCTTAATTGTCATAGATTTAAACAGCATTCTAGGGAACAATAACAGGCACTATAAATGTTTCATTAGAAAAAAAAAAAATAAATCCTAACAGCCGACATCCTTACTGAGTCAATTAAACACTAGGGCAGGGTTTTTCAACCCTCTCCTCGAGGCACACCAGACGTTCCACAGTTTAGCTTTAACCGCTGAACTAGCTCGTCGTATTCATTAATCAAGGGCCTGATAGTTAGCAGATGAGTTGAATAAGGTTTGCTAACTCAGAAATAGATCAAATACATGGAATGGCTGGTTTTCCCTGAGGAGAGGGTTGAAAAACACTGCACCAGGGTGATGTTTCTCTCCAATACATGCTAAAGGAATTTGTAAAAATAAATACATAAGATTTTCATAAACATACCTGGTTTCACTTTGTTTGGAGAGTAAAAATGAATATCTGTAGATCATCTACAGAAATGTATACTATAACAACCCATTAAAAAGCGTAGTGCTAAGGTTAAGTTTAGGGTTAGGTTTAGAATTAGAGATAGCTTAAGAGTAAGGGAAAAGGTTAAGTTTAGAGATAGGATGGGGTTTAGGTTAGGGTTAGGTTTAGTAGATGGTTAATTGAATCGTTATTGATAGTCTGTACACCATTATTGATAGTCTTTCGATCATTTTTAATAGTCTGTAAAGCATCTATAGATAGACTATCCAAATAAAGTGTTAACAAACACTTAAGTTTGTGTAAATCTAGCTAATCAATTTGAAAAACTGTTGGAAGATGCTAAAAATTGTAAAAAAGAAGCATATCCCAATGATAATACATTTGAACTTCAATAAAAACGTGTACACAATTCCCTGTATTCCCTACTATTCGCTAATTGTTTCTATGAACCACATCCAAACTTTTCACATCAGATCTGTTTTTCAGATAGGTTAAAACAAACAAAAACTAAAAAATTCTGTTTATCAATAGTTTCCAAGTATTTTCATCATATTTCCAGGGCTGTTTCTAGGTGCCCGTTTACATTACGAGAGCTTTCAGCCACATATACTAGACCTCTGAGGAAAAGCTTGAGGCCAGATAACATTTTATTGTGTAAACTTGAGGGTCTCTCTCGAAGAGCCACTACATTTCACATGACCTACAGCGCAGGACAGTCTATGTCATGGTAGTCAGTGGTTCGAGTCTGACTATGGGTTCTCCGGACTTCCCTTGACCTCCAGCACGAGGCAGCGCAAATTGGCATACCGCTTCACAGGATTTGGGATCTACATTGCCACGTTGCTCTCCAATGACACCTTGTGTGCAGATCGGGCGCCTGTATATTCAATCATGGAAGTATAGTTAGTGAATGTAATCATCAGTGTCAGGATCTTCCCAAACCAAAAGCCCTGGGTTAATGGTAACGTCCGTGCTAAGCTCAGAGCACGGTCCCCTGCCTTCGCTTCTGGGGATCTGGAGGGTTTAAGGAGACCAAGATATGACCTAAGAGACTACATAGTCTAATTACAGTGTCTGATGCCAGATGCATGTGGTGTGAACTGGGACACATCATAGACTACAAAGGAAAGAGCAGCAAGGATGCTCGTCTCTCCACCTCACTTCCT
>JACXGM010002135.1:20422-49010 GCA_016801145.1 Umbra pygmaea
GGGCGACCAGCTAGCAGAGGTTTTCACCTCTACATTCAACCTCTCCCTGTCTCAGTCTCCTGCCTGACTTCCTACCGCCCTGTAGCACTGACCTCCATCCTCATGAAGTGCTTCGAGCGGCTGGTCAGAGCTCACATGTGCTCCACCCTTCCCGACAACTTGGACCCCCTTCAATTTGCATACTGCTCCAACAGATCTACAGACGATGCCATCGCCATGACTGCACTGTAACACATACCGGTTTGTGGACTACAGCTCAGCATTCAACACTATTGTGCCTGCAAGCTTATTCCCAAGCTCAGGACCCTGGGTGTTAACACCTTGTAATGCAACTGGATCCTGGACTTCGTGACGGGCAGACCCCAGGTGTTGAGAATGGGCAACCTCACCTCCTCCACACTGACCCTGAACACTGACCCCTCAGGGCTGCATAGTCAGTCCCCTCCTGTACTCCCTGTTCACGCACGACTGCGTGGCAACTCTCAGTTCCAACAGCATCCTTAAGTTTGCGGACGACACCACCATCCTTTGTCTCATCAACAACGATGAGACCGAATACAGAGAGGAGCTATGGGTCTTGGCTACATGGTGCGAAGACAACAACCTCTCTCTTAACGTCTGCAAAACCAAGGAGATGATCGTGGACTTCAGGAAGTGGCAGAAGGGGACTCACGCCCCCATATACATTGATGGAGCTGAATTACCTTGATGGAGTTGAGTCCCCAACTTCAATTTCCTCTGTGTAAACATCAAAGATGACCTCACATGGTGAACGGCAAACCGCAAACAGACATGGTGTTAAAATATGCCCAAAAGTGCCTATTCTTCCTGAGGAGACTCAAGAACTTTGTCATGTCTGCAAAAACTCTCTCCAACGTCTGGAGGTGTAGCATAGAGAACATCCTCTCAGGCTGCATTACTGCCTGGTATAGCAGTTGCTCTCCTGTTGACCAGAGGGTGGTGAAGTCAGCGGAGCGCATCATCGGCTGCCATCTCCCTTCTGTGCAAGGCATCTACCACACACAATGCCTCAGGAAAGCTTGGGACATCATAAAGGACTACAGCCACCCAGGAAATGGTCTGTTCACACTTCTGACATCTGGCAGATGTTACCGAAGCATCAGGTCACGTACCTCCAGACGCAACAAACAGTTTTTACCCCAAGACCAAGGTTCTGCAATCACTAACCTACTGACCTACTGTTAACATGAACACTTCGTAGGTCACCTGCTATGTATATTCATGTACATTAGCATTTTCTGCATGTAGCTATCCATTTAAAGGAATTATAACTCTTGTACCATATTTACAATATTAGATTACAATATAACATTTCTACACATACTGTCCATATTCCCATTTCTACACTACTCTGAAATTTTAACTTTGACTTTGAAGTAGAATATGTAGTCAACTACAAATACCCAGATGTCTGGTTAGACTTCACTCTCATTCCAGACCCACATTAACCATCTCCAATTCAAAAATACCTCTGCTTTCTATTCTGTAACGAGGCCTCATTCACTCTTCCTGCCAAACTTGCCCTTGTGAAAATGACCATCCTTCAATATTAGACTTCTGTGATGTCATCTACAGATCCGCCTTAAACTCTTTACTTAGACAAATAGATGTAGTCTACTTGTGAAGACCCCCCCTGCCTCTGGGTTTATTCAGCGCTCGGCATCCCCGGAATATTGAGGAGACTTACCATATGGACAGCCTATTAACGCTGTGATCACATGTATACTTTCTGTTATGAGATCGTGCTTTTACGCATTGTTATGGATTCCAGTGAGATTACTAGAGGAAAATGTTACCTGAACATGGATTAAGCAAAGAAATTTCATCTGGACCAGTTTGACAAGGTGGAAGAGAGAACTATACATAACAACACCAACAAACATCCAGCAGAGGGTGCTGTAGAAGGACACTGGAAACCTGCCTCCCTGAGCAGGGGAAAAAGAAAGCAGGTTCTTATCTGATGGACCAATCCAATAGTCTTAACTAATTATATGTATCATTCAATCAGAGAAATAAGGTAATACACAAATGTGTTAGATTTATTAATCGTTAAAGTCTCTACCATTAAAGGATTGATACGCTGAGCTAGTAGGGAAGGACCGAGAAATTGCAGGCACTTTACTTTTCTTCCAAAACTTCAAAAAGACAGATTGAGTGAGGAGGAGGTTACTGTGTGTCTGTGACTGCTCTTTCCGAAACAGGCAGTGTCTGGGATAGGCTGCTGAGAACATCTAGTAGCTGAATTCTGTAACAACATCCCAGAGTAGTTTTAAGAAACTGCAGTCGTGTAATGATCTGACTCTATCTGATTAATTACAGGGTTGATCAACAAATAGAGACCCAGATCAGACATGCCCGCGACAGCATGTGGGTATTTTGGTTATTAGTTTACCAGGCTGTTTAGTTCAGTTGTACTTTTAGGGCGCGGTTCATTATTTATGTTATATATATATATATATACACTCACCTAAAGGATTATTAGGAACACCATACTAATACTGTGTTTGACCTCCTTTCGCCTTCAGAACTGCCTTAATTCTACGTGGCATTAATTCAACAAGGTAGAAATGTTGGCCCATATTGATAAGATAGCATCTTGCAGTTGATTGAGATTTGTGGGATGCACATCCAGGGCACGAAGCTCCCGTTCCACCACATCCCAAAGATGCTCTATTCGGTTGAGATCTGGTGACTGTGGGGGCCATTTTAGTACAGTAAACTCATTGTCATGTTCAAGAAACCAATTTGAAATGATTCGAGCTTTGTGACATGGTGCATTATCCTGCTGGAAGTATGTTGACAATAAAGGGATGGACATGGTCAGAAACAATGCTCAGGTAGGCTGTGGCATTTAAATGATGCCCAATTGGCACTAAGGGGCCTAAAGTGTGCCAAGAAAACATCCCCCAAACCATTACACCACCACAACCAGCCTGCACAGTGGCAACAAGGCATGATGGATCCATGTTCTCATTCTGTTTACGTCAAATTCTGACTCTACCATTCGAATGTCTCAACAGAAATCGAGACTCATCAGACCAGGCAACTGTCCAATTTTGGTGTGCTCTTGCAATTTGTAGCCTCTTTTTCCTATTTGTAGTGGAGATGAGTGGTACCCGGTGGGGTCTTCTGCTGTTGTAGCCCATCCGCCTCAAGGTTGTGCGTGTTGTGGCTTCACAAATGCTTTGCTGCATACCTCGGTTGTAACGAGTGGTTATTAGTCAAAGTTGCTTTTCTATCAGCTTGAAGCAGTCGGCCCATTCCAGACCCCCCTGTAACCATGCCATGCTCAAAATTGCTTAAATCACCTTTCTTTCCCATTCTGACATTCAGTTTGGAGTTCAGGAGATTGTCTTGACCAGGACCACACCCCTAAATGCATTGAAGCAACTGCCATGTGATTGGTTGTGTAGGTCATTGCATTAAGGAGAAATTGGACGGGTATTCCTAATAATCCTTTAGGTGAGTGTATATGTGCAGAGGCAATTCCTGGTTATGCACCTAGAACGGTATGGGAGTGTTAGCCATCCCTATGTTAGTGTTAGCGATCCCTATGGCTCTTCATTCTTATGCACACAGGTGCCCAGTATCACAACCAATCACCAGGGTATTTAAGCCAGGTGCTTTGATCACCTCGGTGTCGATTACTGTTCCTGTGACAGTGTTTTCTTGTGTGCTCATGCCTGTTGTTATAGTTTCCTGCCTAGACATCAGTTTATACTAACGAATTAACTCTCCGTTACCTGCATTTGTTTCCTGTTCCTTCCTTTACATGTTACAATACCACAGCGCCTTCCGTTTTGCCACCAATGCTCTATAGAACACCCATCACTGCAGCATCTATACACTAATCAGATGGCCCTCGCTACACACCCGGCACCAAACTCAGGTTTACAAGTACTTACCTGGCAAAACCCCACCTTACCTAAATTAGTTAATCTCCAGAGCCACTCACTCTTAATCTGCATTCAAGCAGGTACATCTCTCTGGTTACTACAAAAGCCTGCACCTCCTTCGGCCGCCTCTCATTCCAGTTCTCTGCCGCTAATGATTGGAACGAACTGCAAAAATCCTTGAAGCTCGAGTCCACTGTCCCCCTAACTACCTTTAAAATATTACTATCAAATCTACTGTCAGAACACTGCATATTTTAAATACCCCCTCTCTTTGCCTGTTTATGCCCTAGTGACCTCATGTAACCCTTAACACATCTTGCACATGCTCACCTGCACAGCTGTCTTTGTATATTTTGCTCACCACCATTCCAATAGCCATGTTACCTACTGTAGTGTTATTTCTGCACTGCCACTTTGCATTCCGATTAACCGACCTCTATCCTAGACTTTATTTTACATTGACTGTATAATATACTGCCATGCCACTTGACATACCAATGAATCTACCTCTCTAATGCAGACATTTGTTGCACTACCTCTACATATTCTTACATTGTTTATTCTGAAGATCTGCAACCTGTATTCCTGTTTTTATCTTTATTTTCTTTGTTGTGTAATTCATGTGTAACTTTGACTTTTGCAACTCTTTTTATCTTGGCCAGGTCGCCGTTTCAAATGAGAAACTGTTCTCAATGTGCCCACCTGGTTCAATAAAGATTAAATAAAATAATAAAATAAAAAATAACATTAATACAGCATTTAGATGCTAGAAAAAAATTGTTGCCTACACTTGCTGGCTATAATAATACTGTCATTAGTATTCAAAAGTATATACAATAATTACTATTTCATTAGTCCGTAAGCCAGCTATCAAGTTAGCTTTATATGTTTGTTAACTAATGTTAGTTAACTTTAGGTCTTACCTCCTTGATGTAAAGAAATCCCACGGGCAGTAAGTAGGCTAAGTAAGACAGACATTACGTTATTGACATCTCAAACAAAACAACAATTTTACAGTTGCCATAGATAATTGATTTTTAACAGTTATTCTTTGTGAAAACATGACATTAATTTTGATCATAATGCAATTGTAGGCTATGTCCCTCAATTCCTAAACATGTAGCTATGGATATAAATAAGAAAGTTTTTCAAGAGAGGTGGTGCTGGCAGATTTGCGAAAGTCAGTCAAATAAGAAATTAAGATTTTACCAGTTCAGACAGACATATAGAACATTTGAATGGATTGATCACCCGTTAAGTTATTGTAAATTTGAGTTTAATAACATTAATTAGCTGTTTAGTAATTCCCAGCCACCATAAGTGTCCAGAAATTCTGACATTGACGTCAATGCAACATTTTCGAAACTACAGTTAGATTCAGGGGAGGTGTTTTGTTGATGGCCTGATCTTTATTTGTCCCGTTTTATTCTCCAATTGACTCAATTCAAAGATTGACTCGATTAAAAACTAACTGTTTGTCGTTTTAAACATGTTGCGGTGACGTCACTGTAGGAATTTCGGAACACTTATGGTGGCTGAGTTGGGAGATACCAAACGTACTGAGAAGGTGTTTTTAGTGACTGTTGTGTCGGAAAAATGACCGGCACAAAGATTTTGAGCTGTTTAGGGGTCTGGAGTTTTCCTTTAAGCTCTCAGTTAAAATTGTGCTGTTTTTTATGACAGGCTTATCATGCATATGCATAAACTAAATGATTTTCATAGAATAGAAATTTAAGAGGTTTACACATCAAACATCTGTTTTTCATCACTATTCCCAGCATAGAAATCAAATAATTGAGTGAGTTATTAAAACTGTTTATTTTATCAAATGTTTGGACTTGAAGGGTCATGCAAAGAGAGGCTTAGAGGCAGATTGGCCAGAAACACCACTGCATATTTCTATATAATTCTGATTGATTACATGGTAGTAAAATAAAACAAGAACACTTGATCTGACACAATTCAGTGATTTAGGAAACAAGCAAGCATTTGACCACTTAACTAGTAGCTATACAAAGTGTTCAAATTTTTATTTTAAAAAACAGAAAGCATTGCAGAATGAAATGGCCTATAAAGAAAGAAATTCTCATCAAAATTGTATTAATCACTTATTAAGGATCGATTATTGATATTAAGAGAAATGAAATTAGTGTTCAAATACCTCTGAATTGGTCATTATGCACAATTTCAGTGCCCGCTGTGTTTTGTCCATTTAGTATAATATTTCCAGTGGGTGACACCGAAAAATTAATGTCAAAGTAATGTTTTATCTTGGACACAGTGTAGAATTTTAATTAAGCTTAAGGCATTAGTTTGGCTTTGAGTAAAACAACTGCTTTTTATCCATGTTATGTAAAATTACAATTTTCTTACCGTAGATGAAATGTAATATAATAAATATACAATAATCAAACAGCAGAATATGATAACTGATTTAAATATCAACTGCCTAATAATAAGTATACATTGTCGTTATTGGGAATTTAAATATAACACAACAGAATAATGAAGTCACATAAGGAGAGAAATTCAATGCATGAAACGTTTAGTTCAATTGGATAATAATCGAAAATGTAATGTGGAACTATAACAGGTGTATTTTAAGTCAGTTTTTTAAACTGTTAATTTTCAACTGTTTATTTTCTTAATAGTGTTTTCGTGGTTCTGGTAAACTCTAATTGTCTAGTATTTTCCTAAAACCATAAACGGAATCACTGATCACTGAGTTAGGCTACATGTTATTTTACCACGTTATAACACGTGAAAGAAACAAACACATTTTAAAATGTAAGAGATTTCGGCAGCTAAACATTTCGTTTAAATTCGAGTTTTGGCCAAACATGCAAACTAATTAGATATAAACCAGCATCATTATCTTACAAAGCCTTTTCAGCGGAAGCAAAGAAATTAATGTGCTTTGAATATTTAATGAATAGTCTATTTAATGACGATTTATACTTATTTCTATATTACTTCTATCATGATTTCGAACTGCAAATGAAGCCTAGCATAAGGGTACATTAAGAATTCCCAAAACAATCGCTTTTAATAGATTCCAATCAAAATGCTATTATTAAAAATGAAAAGGGAAAATTCCAGTAACATTGATATTTATTGATTACAAATAATGATTCAATTGTTAAAGTATTGTTTTAATATGTTAAGCGCGAATGAACGTATGTGGTTGAGAAATCACATGAAACTCACCTTCAGCTTTTTATGGGATTTTATCTAATGTCCATTAAATTATTAGTACTTTCCTGCATTTATAAGTAATTTAAAATCCAGGAAAAAAAATTCAAACGTGGAGGACTCATTTGTTGTCTGAAAAAACGTCCGATCGTGAAATCTGTGCAACTGTGCTCTGACTACATGTGTTTAGGAGTTTACAATTTCTTCAGCAGTTTTTCTGAAGGCAACATAATCAATGACGTCACTGTCATGTTAAAATTAGGAAACCTTCAAAATAAAAGCGCTCGGATCAATGCATTGCAAAGAGACACAGTATTGTGTATTGTTTGGCAGTACTTGAATACACTGATGTCTCCAGGAAGAAGGTAAGATGAAATAAAAACAAAAAGAAAGTTATACACATACACTGAACTTATTAAGTTATATCTGAAGTATCAGTCTGTGTTAATGTGTCCTGTAACTCAGCAGCATAGCACCCTGTGTCCCACTGCAGGTTTGCTTCTAATGCTAAGCAGGGTTGGCCTGGATGGCAGACCAAATGCTGCTGGCACTCTTCCCTCTGGTCTAAAGATAATTCCCCAGGGCGATGTAGGATGCCGTCTTTTGAATGGGACAATGGAGTAAAGATGTTAACTCCGGTGTCCTGGACAATCTGGCCCTCATACCATCCAAAATATCAAAATTGGCTCATTCATTCCCCTCCTCCTACTTCTCCTCAGGCCAATGCTACAAATGAGAATATGTTCTCAGTGAACTTGCCTGGTAAAATTACTGTTAAATACCAAAATCTGAAATGGCTGTTATGTGACAGCAAAGTGGCTATGCCAAAAGTGCTTTAAACCCATCATAGGTATGGCTATAAGCATAATATTGTGCCTGTAACTGTAAAATCACATTTGACAGCAGTGTTGGGTCAAGTTATTTTTACAATTACTTTTCAGTTACTTGCTGAATTCAAATGTTTTGTGAAGTCCCTAATTAAGACAAAATTATCAGGTAAATGGAGTTTATATCTTAACAGTGACCTATAAAACAAATAGAAAGAGTAAAGAAAATACCAATCACGGTCACCAGTAAGATATGAACTTCATTTACCTGATCATTCTGTCTTAATTAGGGACTTGCTACAACTTGTGAACTCAACAAGTAACTAAAAAGTAATCATAAAAGTAACTTTACCCAACTGTGACAGCATTCCTCTGGTTGTCTAAATATGACATTAATGAGCTGTAGCACAGTAACTTCAGCTTTACGCGAATGACAATCAATGTAAATCGTTTTCCAACTTTTAATGACTAAAAATAAACTTTATATTACATGTTATCATACGGTAGAAAAACGATATACTTATGAGCCTAAAGCAGCTCTCATTCTAAACATTTAACTGACAAAAAAATGACATCATTCATATTCTATCATTGTGGCTCTTACACCAACACTTTTGGACAATGATGGCCACAGATATATCACACATCAAGTAACAAGCAGTCATTTTTTAACTTTAAATCTTAAGATTGTGGATTTATTAAGCCAATATGAGAATATTTAAAATATGCAATACTTCCAATTCAGATATAACTGGCTTTACAGTATCTAGCTATGCATGGGGTTGTGGTCAGAGGCGTCATGCCCATTGAAATTGAGGCACGTGCCCCCTCAGATTTTTTAGGCAAGTGGATTTTCATTTTAATATCAGTATTTGTGGGCACGTTTGTGTGTGTTGTGCACACTGTGCCCCGTTAAAATAAATAGGTGCATGTCGCTTCTGGCTGTGGTGGATGTGATTACATCAAAGTATGAATTTATTATAACGTAAGAAACAAACATGAGAAACAAAATTCTCTGGTCTGATTAAACAAATATTGAACTCTATGGCCTGAATGGAAAGCGAAATGTCTGGAGGAAATCAGGCAACCCTCATCACTTGGGCAATACCATCGCTAGAGTGAAGCATGGTGGTGGCAGCATCATGCTGTACTGTAGGCATGTTTTTCAGCAGCAGGAACTGGGAGACTAGTCAGGATCAAGGGAAAGATGAATGCAGCGATGTAGAGACATCCTTGCTGAAAACCTGCTCCAGAGCACTCTGGACCTCACAAGAAGGTTCATCTTTCAACAGGACAACGACCCTAAGCACACAGCCAAGATAACAAAGGAGTGGCTACAGGACAACTCTGTGTATGTCCTTGAGTGGCCCAGGCAGAGCCCAGACTTGAACCAGATTGAACATCTCTGGAGAGATCTGAAAATGGCTGTGCACCGATGCTCCCCATCAAACCCCTTCTTTCACATTTCATTATGGCATATTGTTTGTTGACTTTTGAGGGAAATAATGAATTTAATCCATTTCGGAATGAGGATGTAACATAACAAAATGTGGAATAAATGAAGCGCAGTGAATACTTTCCGGATGCACTTATACTATGATTACACGATTGCCTCACCTGTTTCACATCACCTTCTCATTTCAACTTTGCATCGCTATTAGTCCTATATTGCCTCATGTCCCAACTTTTTGGGAACGTGTTGGATGCATCAATTAATTTCAAAACATTTTTTTCATCAAACTATGTAGTTGATTAGGTCAAACAACAAATACCTTGTCTTTTTACGTATTTTGTTGAAATACAAGTCAAAGTACATTTACAAATCACTCCTATTTGTTTTTATTAGCATTTTCAATACTGTCCCAACTTTTTCAGACTTGGGGTTGTGGCATAGTTCTCTCTATATATAGTGAGATAGATGGTAGCAAGATACAGTACTCAGTGGCTAAAAGTGTGTGTTAATATGTTGTCCCAGAGCAAATACAACTATTTATGGATACTACACACCCTACTGCGTACTTTTAAATGCCATGTCTCACTACAGCTAGAGTAGTTTTTCTGCTATGAAGACATTTGCATATGCCAGTGGTAATAGTGAGGTAGATGAAAGGAGGTTTCTAGGCATATCACTTGTAGTCTCAGAGCAAATAAGGCTTTCTATTGATACTACACACCCTGTTGTGTATTTTTCAAATGTCATGTCTCACTTGAGCTTGTCCCACTTCAGTCAGAATTTAAAAAAAAAGAGTAAAACAATCACACTTTGTTGCTCTTCAGCCTGAAATGAAAATGGACAAACACAGTTTTTGTTTCATTCAGCTGTACACTCACCTAAAGGATTATTAGGAACACCCGTTCAATTTCTCCTTAATGCAATGATCTACTCAACCAATCACATGGCAGTTGCTTCAATGCATTTAGGGGTGTGGTCCTGGTCAAAACAATCTCCTGAACTCCAAACTAAATGTCAGAATTAGAAAGAAAGGTGATTTAAGCAATTTTGAGCGTGGCATGGTTGTTGGTGCCAGACAAGCCGGTCTGAGTATTTCACAATCTGCTCAGTTACTGGGATTTTCACGCACAACCATTTCTAGGGTTTACGAAGAATGGTGTGAAAAGGGAAAAACATCCAGTATGCAGCAGTCCTGTCGGCGAAAATGCCTCGTTGATGCTAGAGGTCAGAGGAGAATGGGCCGACTGCTTCAAGCTGATAGAAGAGCAACTTTGACTGAAATAACCCCTCGTTACAACCAAGGTATGCAGCAAAGCATTTGTGAAGCCACAACACGCACAACCTTGAGGCGGATGTGCTACAACAGCAGAAGACCCCACCGGGTACCACTCATCTCCACTACAAATAGGAAAAAGCGGCTACAATTTGCAAGAGCTCACCAAAATTGGACAGTTGAAGACTGGAAAAATGTTGCCTGGTCTGATGAGTCTCGACTTCTGTTGAGACATTCAGATGGTAGTCAGAATTAGGTGTAAACAGAATGAGAACATGGATCTATCATGCCTTGTTACCACTGTGCAGGCTGGTGGTGGTGGTGTAATGGTTTGGGGGATGTTTTCTTGGCACACTTCAGGCCCCTTAGTGCCAATTGGGCATTGTTTAAATGCCACAGCCTATACCTGAGCATTGTTTCTGACCATGTCCATCCCTTTATGGCCACCATGTACCCATCCTCTGATGGCTACTTCCAGCAGGATAATGTACCATGTCACAAAGCTTGAATCATTTCAAATAGGTTTCTTGAACATGACAATGAGTTCACTGTACTAAAATGGCCCCCACATTCACCAGATCTCAACCCAATAGAGCATTTTTGGGATGTGGTGGAACGGGAGCTTCGTGCCCTGGATGTGCATCCCACAAATCTCCATCAACTACAAGATGCTATCCTACCAATATGGGCCAAAATTTCTAAAGAATGCTTTCAGCACCTTGTTGAATCAATCAATGCCACGTAGAATTAAGGCAGTTCTGAAGGCGAAAGGGGGTCAAACACAGTATTAGTATGGTGTTCCTAATAATCCTTTAGGTGAGGGTATGTACAACTCATATCATCCAAGTGAAAGATATAATACAAACTTGTCAGAAAAAAGAATTTACAAATGAAAAAACTGAATCACTGAGTTGGAAAAAGAATCACCCCCACCTTACATTTCATTAAAAAAATTGTTCAACCCCTTTATTTAAAGCTGCACTTTGACTTGTAAACCCAACCAGCCAGGAGGAAACTGGTCAGAGAGGCTACCAAGAGGCCTATAGCAACTCTGAAGCAGTTGCAGGAATTCATGACAAAGAGTGGTCATTGTGTGCATGTGACAACAATATCACAAATTTTCAACAAATGTGGCTTGTATGGGAGGGTTGCAAGAAAAAAGCCACGCCTCAAGAAAGACCACATGCAATCACGACTGAGCTTTGCCAAAATGCACCTTGAAGATTCTAAGGCCACGTGGAAAAAGGTGTTATGGTCCGATGGAATTGTATGACCTCAACGCCAAGCAAGATGTCTGGCGAAAATCCAATACAGCTCACCATCTAAGTAACACCATTCCTACAGTAATGCATGGAGGTGGTAATATCATGTTATGGGCTTGTTTCTCTGCAGCAGGGACTGGAGCACTTGTCAGGATAGAAGAAAAAATGGATGGGGCAAAATACTGTCAAATTCTTGAGGAAAACCTGCTGCTCCCTGCCAGAAAGTTGTCAATGGGAAGAAGATTTACCTTCCAACATGACAATGACCCAAAGCACACAGCAAAACTGAACACACAGTGGTTAAAGGAGAAAAAGGTGAATGTCCTTGCATGGCCTAGTCAGAGCCCAGACTTAAACCCCATTGAAAATCTGTGTAATGACTTGAAGACAGCAGTCCACAAACGGTCACCATCAAATTTAACTGAACCTGAGCAGTTCTGCAAAAAAGAGTGGTCAAATATTGCAACGTCTAGATGTGCAAAGTTAGTATAGACATATCCCAACAGACTAAAGGCTGTAATTAAAGCAAAAGGTGGTTCAACAAAATACTGAAACAAGGGGGTGATCCTTTTTCCAACTCAGTGATGTTTTTTCTTCTTCTGACATGTTGGTGTTATATCTTTCATTTGGATGTTATAAGTTGCACTAATAAATACAGCTGAATGAACCAAAAACTGTGTCTGTCTTAATTTCAGGCTGCAAAGCGACAAAATTTGATTATTTTACAGGGGGTGATTCTTTTCTATACCCACTGTAGCTGATTCTGAACAAACTTGTCTTTAAGATGAACATGTTCTAAAGCATTTTTAGTCAATAAAATGTGAACACAACCATTGACCATTCATTTCTTGACATTTGAGTCTTAAAGAAATCACACATGCTCTCAGTCTGAAAAGTTCCCTGCTCAACATCCTTGACAGGGTCATTTCTGAAATAAAAACACAGATTTTACAAGAAGAATGTTGATCTAATGAAAGCCATTTCCAATCTTGAAACCCAAAATCTGATGCATTTCTAGATTTTTACCTTGCTTGCACTGCAGCAGATGATGTGCGTCTGAAAAATAGAATTTGCTAAACCAATGTTGATGAAGGAATGTCCAAATGAATCAAACCTGGCCACTGTGTATATAAAGAAGCGTTTCCTGAGTTGCATAAATTGTATGTAATTGGTGTGTCTTCAGCAGCATGTGAGAGATCCTTCAACACGCTATCACGAGTCCTTTCCCCATATCGTCGCACCATGATGCATGAAAGAAAGATGAATTTGGTGATGTTGGCCCATGACAAATGCATTACAAATACTTTAGACATGGATTAATTGTTTTGAATTTTTGCCAAGGGAAACAGGAGACTAATGGTGTGTAGACAGTCAGACATGGCTATATGACTACAGACATGGACAGACAGGCAGACACAGATTTGACTACAGACAAAAAATAAATGTTCTAAATTGAGTAAATATACTGCATAGTTACACTGAACTGTGACTACAGACATATACTGTATGACTACAGACAATAAATATATGTTCTAAATTGGGACTGTATATAGAGTTACACTGAACTATGACTACAGACATGGATATAATGTATGACTACAGACAATAAATATATGTTCTAAATTGGGACTGTATATAGAGTTACACTGAACTATGACTACAGACATGGATATACTGTATGACTACAGACAATAAAGAAATGTTCTAAATTGGGCCTGTATAATACTGTATATAGTTACATCTCCTACCTATTATTTTTAATGAGGTCCTACTTCTTTGCTGATGTTATTTTGTCATTTTCACTTCCTACTTCCTGTCTGTAATGTTTAAAAAAAAATAGACTCGCCAAATAGTTCGCTATAGCTCCCGTAAAATAACCCTGGCGACGTCCCTGCAATTATTGACGATTAAACTCCGCAAAGCAACAACATTTAAGCTTTTATTTTGGAAAACGTAAATGCGCTTTCGTGTTTCCAGCCTAATATCCTGAGGCTTGCAGAACGGTCATATTTCTTTTCCAGTAGGCTCTATCTGCTAGGTGGCGGGACCCAGAAAATAAGCGCTCAGCAACTCTATTGGCTCGAGCCTAGGTAGGGACTGATATTTTTCTCCACACTTCCGATTCTTTTAACGAACTGCTCTTCATCCAAATGTGTTTTTTCTTATTTAATGCTTTTGTCTAGTCATAAAACTTGTGATTGATCAGGATAGTTTAATGGTTTCCTGATAATGGAAGTCATTTACTGGTGTTGTAGGTTGAAATGGCTATGTACTGTAGGTAGTGATGGGCAAATGGGCAAACGAACCTTCATTGCTGTTCATCTAGCAGCAGGATATAATGCTGGCAGCACTAACTCAGATTTTCTTTTTCAAAATAAAAGCCACATTGAAATTTAAAACGTTGCAAGACATTCCAACAATGGCCTTTTTTTGGAAAAGCCTGAATGCTGCCAGCATATTTTACTGCTAGAAGAACAGCATTGAAAGTGAGTTTGCACATAACTACATGTAGGGTTCCAGCGTACACTCAGTCAGCATGAGGCTGACAATGTGCTCATGTGGGGATGATGGAACCACTATCAAAACAAGATCATATAGGTGTGACGTTATGGTGACTAAAGATCAGTCCAATTATAACTCACTTTTGCGAGCTTGGCGGAAAATTACACATTACAGAATGGGCCTGTTGTTTTGCATTTCTGTCCAAAAGAACAATGTTTTAATATTGGGTCAGGGAAAGGTTAATCGTCACCTTAGATTGATTACAAATACAACTATACTTTACTCAGCAATCACACATCATGTCACAATAAAGCCTATGTTAGGGTTCTCTAGACCAGTGTTTCAACCGTCTCCTCGGGGAACACCAGCCGTTCCATGTATTTGATCTATTTCTGAACTAGCACACGTGATTCAACTCATCTGCTAATTATCATGCCCTTCATTAATGAATACGGTGATCTAGTTCAGTGGCTACAACTAAACTGTGGAACGTCTGGTGTGCCCCGAGGAGAGGGTACTACTCTAGACCAGTGGTTGTACAAACTCCCCTGGGGGAGCTTCACCCATGCTATATATTAGATGTACCCAGAGTTAGCACACCTGAATCTACTTGTCAACTAATCATCCAATCCTTACCTGCTTGAAATAGGTGATCTAGTTCAGGGCTAAAACAAAACTGTGAGACGGCCTGGGCTCTCCAGGAGGGGTTTGAGAACCACTGCTCAAGGCCCAGTGGATCTGACAATTGTAGCCTGGCTTCCTGAGATTAGATTAACGGTTTTCCTCATTTAGGCTAAATGACCAGAACTACAATGAATCTATCCCAAATTCACCTTTTAAATGATATATCCTCACTGCTTATAAGTAGATCCTGCTATATATTACAGCTATATCCTTTCAAGATGTGTATTACTTAATCACAAGTCAAATCTCATACAGTTTTCAAACTGACAATATTCACTAGTTAAGACCCAAAATAATAAATTTCCATTTCTGATCATCAACCCGTTGATCGCATGTGGTGGTTAGATTTCTCATATGGCAGTGTGATCATTAACCAACCACCAGATTGCTTTATTGTGCATGAGGGCCACAGTAACGTCACAGATTGGTTGAATGGTTGCATCAAAACTGAGGGCTAGTGGAGCTAACATTAATGGGGTCACTTCTTGAGCTTGGCCAGACCCATTAACATTTGGTCCCTCCTCTCCCTCTTGACAGACAGGTGCTGTTGGTCAGCTGGGATCAGCTCACACATCTCCTGAAACGACACATCAGCAGAGATGACAAGTAAAGCAAATGCATCCTTCTCCTAAATCTACTTCAAGCTGTTAAGATATTGTTGACAGGAAACTTGTAGAGTATATCGTTGTGTACACTAACAATCCCATTTAGAAAAGATTCTTATCCTGAGATATTTACACTAGTGAATGGATATAGTTTCACTATTGGACTTGTGAGAATTAAACCCACTCCACCCTGGGATTGCCAGAGCCATGCTCTACCAAAACGCATCAGAATCAGTCCGATATAGAAGATTTTATGCTTGTGGTCAGGCTGTGCTCACATGTCATCCTTCATCTGAGTGTGGAGAACAACAACGGCCTGACGGTCTGAATAAGAGCTGACTTTATTCTGCCTGAACTAAAAATGTAATGCATGAAGCCATTCAATCCAAATGGCAATCTTGCTATATTTCAAGCAAAATCACGAGATCATCAAAACTAGTACAATAACTTAAGACAGCTAGAAAAAATCAGACAGACATACTTTGTTGATGCGCTCAGCCGCCTCCCCTGAGAAGTCAGGAACAGGTCCAAAGGTGGTCAGCACTCTTCTCATGCCATCTCTGTAGCGCTGCAGATAGTCCTCTAGACCTGGCAACCACACACCACGAATAAGGAGACTCTTTAAAGGGATATTTCACCCAGATCACAAAATGCCCCATTGATTTCCTTACATATGTAAGCAGTCAATTCACCATGTATGACGATAATCCATGCTTTAGTTTAGGTTTCCTGTTTTAACACCAAAACCATCCTAGTAATGGGACATCTTCATGTTACAATAATCAATGTAATAAAATTTGTTCAAATTTACAATCAACTTCTGAAAGTTTAGAATAAATTGGACCCATGTCGTGGTAACAATTAACTCAGCAAGAAAAAATAAATGTCCCTTTTTCAGGACAGTGTATTTTAAAGATAATTTGTAAAAAGCCAAATAACTTTACGGATCTTCATTGTAAAAGGTTTAAACAATGTTATCCATGCGTGTTCAATGACCCAAAAAGTTTTATGAACATGCACCAGTGGAACGGTCGCTAAGACACCAACAGCGTACAGACGGTAGGCAGTTAAGATCACTGTTATTAAAACTGAGGACACTAAAGAGACTTTTCTACTGACTCTGAAAACACATGAAAGATGTTCAGTGGCCCTGCTCATCTGGGTGAATGTACCTTAGAAATGCTGCAATGAGGCAAAAGGACTGCAGATGTGGCCAGTGCAATAAACTTCAATGTCCGTACTGTGAGACACCTAAGACAGCGCTACAGGGAAACAGGAAGGACAGCTTATTGTCCTCTACGTGGCAGACCACATGTATCAACACCTGCACAGGATTGGTACATCAGAACATCACACCTGTGGGACAGGTGCAGGATTCGGCAACAACTGCCAGAGTTGCTCAGACTATCCGCAATAGGCAGAGAGGCTGGACTGAGGGCATGTAGGCCTGTTGTAAGGCAGGTACGCACCAGACATCACCAGCAACAATGTCGCCTATGGGCACAAACCCACTTTTGCTGGAACAGACAGGACTGGCAAAAAGGTTCTTGACTGACAAGTCACAGTGTTGTTTCACTAGGGGTGATAGTCAAATTTGCGTTTATCATCGAAGGAAAGAGCATTGAACAGAGCCCTGTACTCTGGAGCGGGATCGATCTGGAGGAAGAGGGTCTGTCATGGTCTGGGGCGGTGTGTCACAGCATCATCGTACTGAGCTTGTTGTCATTGGAGGCAATCTCAACGCTGTGTGTTACAGGGAAGACATCCTCCTCTCTCATGTGGTACCCTTCCTGCAGGCTCATCCTGACATGACCCTCCAGCATGACAATGCCACCAGCTATACTGCTCATTCTGTGCATGATTTCCTGCAAGACAGGAATGTCAGTGTTCTGCAATGGCCAGCGAAGAGCACAAATCTCAATCCCATCGGGACCTATTGAATCAGAGAGTGGGGACTAGGGACATTCCCCCCCACAAATGTCTTGTGAACTTGCAGGTGTGTTGGTGGAAGAATGGGGTAACATCTCACAGCAAGAACTTGCCAATTTGGTGCAGTCTATGAGGAGATCCACTGCAGTACGTAATGCAGCTGTGGTGGCCACTCCAGATACTGACTGTTACTTTTGATTTTGACCCCCCCTTTGTTCAGGGACACATTATTCCATTTCTGCTAATCAAAGGTCTGTGGAATTTGGTCAGTAAGTCTTAGTTTGCTGAAAATTGAGAGGAAGTTTCTTTTTTAGCTGAGTTTATTTCTGCCATCTATGTGAAAATATTATATTAGCCTTTAAATCATAAGAAACAGTAACAAAGAAAACTATTTAATAAATCGACAGCCTACTGTATGAAAATGTGTCTACTCTGAAAAAGAAAATGTTTGTCTGGTTTACAACAAAAGGATGTTTGTTTCCAACATTAAGGATGTTTTTCTGAAGATAAATCTGCTTAGTGTTTTATTTCCTTGCCAAAGTCACTTCGGCTGAAATATAAAAATAATGGAACAGATACTGTCTGCTCCATAATTACAGGCACCTTCCGGATGCTTGATATCCTTTGTCAGACTGTGGACAGTATTGCCTCACCATGGGTGTCAGGTGGTTCAGTGACTAGGGAGTCAAACTTGTAATTGTAAGGTGGTCAGTTTGATTTCTGAGTGGGGCAAATGTCATTGTGCCCCTAAAGAAAGGCTACTCCAGGGGATGTCACTCTACTGACTGTAAGATGCTCTAGATAAATACTGCAGTTCAAATAGTAACCATTTTTTTAACCATTTCAATTATTTAACTTCTTGTGTTGTCAAATGCTTTTCCCTTATTTGATCATTTCAAACCTGAACATTGAATGTATACCAGAAATGTACAGGGATAGTCTAAAGCTAACACCTTCGTGTGATAACTGCCAGCCATTTCCAACCAAGCTCTCTCAGAGTTATTTTTTAGTGATGGGAGAACTCAGGGCTGCATTCAGTTATGGTCCCCCTTCGTCTGCTCCAGTACGTTCTCACTAAGTACAGAGCTTCCTAAGTCTCATGTTTAGCTGATAAAATGACTCAGCTTTCAGAGTGTAATAGCTCTTCTGTGCGCTGCATGGAAAGGATAGCCACTCCGGTAGAAGAGAGCAGAGCCCTTAGTGTTTTACTATCTGATTGGCCTGGATAGAGTACTAGAGGACCTACACTTACACCAGTAGCCTGAAAAACAAAGACTTGAATCTACGAGTGCATACTTGAAAAAGACAATGTTCACTGTGTTTTCTCCCTGAATAAAGCTACATGAAAACATCTGGAATTAAAACATCTTGTTTTAATCGAATGCAAAAAACAGACAGGTAACTTGGAAAATGAGGGTGCTGTATTGGTTGGCATGCTCCACTCAATTACCCCTGTGAGAATGCATCTTACAAAAGTCTTTATTTGTTTGACACCTGAGATGACCGTGGACTCAAAGGTGTGAATTGTATCCCTCACTGGTAATTGAGGTTTTCTATTACATGTGTGAAGGAGTCCATTCACTGGGTTGATCAAAAGGCTGCTTTGTTTTGCCAAGTGTTCTCTCTCTCTCGCTCTGAGCCTGATGCTTAGGTTCAGAGTAGGGCCACCCTCTAGTTTTCACACTGCCTGTTTATATTCTCCATCCATATGGCCCTCCGCTCTCTCTAAATTATTTGCACATCGGAAAAACGCATTGAGACATTTAAGGGCAAAGGCAGGGTTTACTCGTCCCTCATCAGACCATCTGACAGAGCCACAAAACATTGATTGTATATGGTACCAGATTTACACAGGTGAAATAGGACCATGTATTTATTATTTGGCAAGGGTGTTTGTATTTTGTATGCCAAACGAGGAACCCACCTTCAGGTGCATTGAGGTGCATGGTTTCCATAGGACCAATAAAAGCATAGCGCATTCCCAAACCTTCTGTCATCACCAGGTCAATGTCATTGACTGAGATGACACCATCCTGAAAGTGGAGGGAAAAAAAATAATTATTATAATCTCTCTCTTAATATCAAAGGAATATTTTAACCCATGCAATGGTGGTTTTGTAGTGTTCCGTACTACATAGTAAAACAAAAAGCATTCCAAAACAATGTCTGAGTCCAGATATCTTGCTTTTAATGTCCTGATCATTCAGGATGTGTCGAATTTCATATTTCTGTCCTAGTTTCCATTTCTTTAACTGTAACTAAACTTACTTTGGAATTACAAATTTGTTATTATCTAGCTATCCTCTGTAGCTAAATAATTTGAAATAAACACCCACTGTTAGCTTGACAGCTTGTCTCGCATTATCAAGAATACCGGAATAAATACCAGAACATTTTGTGGGTAAAATATTCCTTTAAATATACAAATCTGAAGATAGACAATGGACAATTCATTCTAAATAACATCCCCAAATCTTAAAGGGACTCTGTGACCTCACTGTAGCCTGTTAACCAAAACAACTATGCCAAACAACTGTCTGGCTGAAGGTTTGTGGCAGTCTGTTGGTCTGTGTTTGTGGAAGTCTGTCGGTCTGTGTCTGTGGCAGTCTGTCGGTCTGTGTTCGCAGCAGTCTGTTGGTCTGTATTCGTGGCAGTCTGTCGGTCTGTGTTCGCGGCAGTCTATCGGTCTGTGTTTGCGGCAGTCTGTTGGTCTGTGTCCGAGGCAGTTTGTCAGTCTGTGTTCGCGTTAGTCTGTCTGTCTGTGTTTGCGGCAGTCTGTCGGTCTGTGTTCGCGGCAGTCTGTCGGTCTGTGTTCGCGGCAGTTTGTCGGTCTGTGTCCGCGGCAGTTTGTCGGTCTGTGTCCGCGACAGTCTGTCGGTCTATGTCAGCGTTAGTCTGTCGGTCTGTGTCCGCGGCAGTTTGTCGGTCTGTGTCCGCGGCAGTCTGTCGGTCTGTGTTTATGTCATGGCAGAATAGAAGACCCTTCCTCTTTCAGGCATCAGAACAGCCATAAGAGCAGCTCCCACTAGATAAGGTTTCCCTAAACATTCCCTTCTGTGTGCCAGGATAATGAGAGGGTACAGTGGGGAGCTGTGAGGGCAGTGCCAGTCCTGGAACAGGGCCTGTTGCTGCCTGGTCCCCGCTCACATTACTGCTCCAGAGATACCTGTTGGCTGACCGGGGGGAATCAAAGCTTGTACACAGATATGGAAAGTAGAGGGGGAGGCTGAGGGGACAGGGTTGTCTTTGTCCACTTCCCCCAGGGCCAACAACGGGTCTGTTATCTTGGCATCACAAGACGGCGTCCAGGCAAGAGGGCAGCCGTAAAAAGAGGCTTTTCCTCTGCTGTAATCACCGGGGCCAACCGTCTGCGTTCTCAGCCACTCTGCTTACCGATGCTGGCTCTGACTCAAAGGACAAGGTCTGTGTGTTGCTGTGTGCCCTCGGCAAGGCTGCTTAACGAGAACGGGCTTAGCCATGCCATGCAACAGGAATATCAATGACATTTCACTCTCTGTAAGAAGCCCTTATGAGACCTTGACCAAGAAGGTCTGGTGGTAAAATGCATAATAGAATAATACCGATCTGAATGTTTCAGACTAGTGAATGGATCAGACTACAACACCTGTCTCCTCTGCAATAAAGACACTGATGTGATCTAATCTGATGTGATCTAATCTGATGTGATCTGATCTGATGTGATTTGATCTGATCTAATCTTCACATTTGTGAAGAAAGCACATCTGGGCCTCCTCCACCTTCATCCGGCCTTCCATGAGCTCTCAGATACTCAGAAAGATTGACAGCTACACCATTGAGGGCATCAGAGGCGGAATCAACGACCATAGACGGCAAAATACTTTAGAGGGTGGTGAGAAGAGCCAAGTGTATCACCGGTGTGAATTTTAAACCAGGCGGCGTTATAGGAATGCCTGAAAAACCATTAATGACCCCAGTCACCAAGGCAACAGGCTATTTTCTACACTACTGCAAAGTAGTCAGGGCATAAGTTACCGGACCTTTGCACAGCTTCTACCTCCAAAACCCCAATACTCTTTACAAAACGAAAATCATTGTTCCATTTTACATTAAAGCTAATGTATGCGATCACTAAAAACTAGCAAGAAACGGCTAGCATTTCAAATGATCCAACGTATCAAAAGCCAAGCCTCCAAAACTTGTGAACGTGCATTAATGTCTACTTTGTGATATTAACAAATAACCATCCAAATAAAAAAGCAAGATTACCTGTCTAGCAGAAATAAAGTTACCATGACATCACTCTTCAACAACTTGGAATCGCGGAGTTGTCGCCATCGCTGAAAAGCCATGCCAATATTTACTCTGGTCTGATTGTGTGCTTTATCTAATGCTTTTTTGTTCATAGTTGATTCAAACAAAGTCTTCAGTTTTTTTCTAGTTCTGGGTTGCACTGGGACTCTCTGCCATAATTTAGATTATCTTGGTACGTACTGCTGCTTCTTCACAGGTTAGAATGACTGTACGAGCTTCGTCAGATATAGCGAGCTGGGGGCGCGCACCAAATCAGGTATCTCAGGGCACGCATTTATGAGGTTGATTGACAGTTACCCTGCCAATCCAATGATCGCACCGAAGAAAGTGATTGGCTTGGTTTATAGTAGGGCTGTGCCTACTACAGACACTTGATTTTATTCAGATATGTTTCAAAGCTTTTCTTTTTTGGGCTTTTATTAGTATATGAAGTCAGTTTCAACGAATTTCACAAAAAGTGTTTTAGAAGGGATTTGCATTCCATAGCTTTAATATATTAGTGATTTTGCAGACACATTTAAACTACTCTATCTCTCTCTTGAATACTAACGATATATGCACACTTAACTCTACACACACACTCACACATACCTACACTCCAACATACACATGCCAAAAACACACAGATTTAAATTTTCCATCCTTGTGGAGATTTATGTAACCCTAACCTCAACAACTTTATGCCTAATCTTAACCTTTCCATAACACCTAAACCTAATACCTAAACACAAATGCCTATACCTGAATCTAACCTCAATTATTAGTTTTAAACTAATCCTCTACCACCAGGCCTTGGCCTTGCTAAACCTAGCTTGGAAGCCAGAAACAGCCTTTTCATTTTGGGAATGGGTAAAAAAAACTTGTATGTATTGTCAGGTTTTACAGTGCTGCTAACTAGAAATCTGCCTATCTCCAGTAGACAAATACAGTATTTTTTTAGAAACTGTCAGCTGTAGCACAAATATGTGAAATAATGGTGTGTTGTTCCTGTTTTTTGATTTCGTCACTGATAATTTGGTAAAATCCCAATCTGGCAAAGGCGGTGCTTAAACAAGGAAATGGACCACAATTTAGTGCAGATGAAGGCAAGCTGGATATAGCAATGTGTATAGTACAGTTGAAGTCAGTAGTTTACATACCCACACGTAGGTTGAAGTATTTAAAAATGTATTTGTTCACCACTCCACTAATGTCAGATATACCACAGATAGTTTTGTATAGAACCAAAAAACATAACAATGGTCACTGTCCAATGCATTATGCTGCTCATGGTATTTAGTTTATATATTGCATTAAAATATCATTATGTATAATTGTGAATATGTATTTTTCTTGTATGACTCTCCTTATGGGAACAGGAAATATGAATTTCAATTGCTCCCCTATGTGTGTTTTAATTTCTGGCCCGCTTGTTCTGTTTATGTCTGTGTTCCCGCTTCTTTACAGGTCACATGTTTTCATCATACAATCACTCTTCTTAATTACTTTCCCAGCTGCCTGCTGTTAATCATTAGATCCCAATATTATTTATGTTACTGTATGTTTGCAGGTAGCTGTGGCTCATTCTGGAAGTTTCCCTGTTCAAGTTGTTTGTAATTAGAAGAAAGTCTATATTTACTGTTTTGCCCCATGAGGTAGTTTTTGTTTAACTGATAATTTTTGTGAATAAAACACAGATTGATTTCTCAGTCTCCTGGCATTTGTCTCCCTGTTTCAGCACCACGGAAAGCTAAAGAATTAACATGATTCATTGTGACAGTTTTCTATTTAATATACCTATCCCTCCCCCTTTTATAAATTAATATTTTTTTAAAGGTAAAACCTCATTTTACTCCTAATGTACATACACACCGCCACAGACTTGATCTTCAAAAGAAGCACTGGACGTCTTGGCATTTGACGCTTTGGTCACTTTGGCCGCTCTGATGTGGCAGGACATTCACATCAAGCACGGAAGACTAGCAGATGTACTTAAATTCTGATTTGTTGACTGTTGTTTGCCGCTGAACCGCGTCATAGCTCATTACCATGAAGTTGAACACACTTCAACTTTCTGCTTGATGCTCTGGTTGCTCAACACGCCCAACACGCCTAAAACACGACGCCGACTGATTTGCCGGTCCTTGCAGCTGAGAGAAGCTGGCTTCCATTGAAAATGACTGACCTCCTGTAACTTTGAAGCTCAAGTCGGTGGCGGTGTGTATGTAACATTAGTCTACAACTGTTTTTACCAAAGCTTGCTACAACATTTTATTAGCTGGTGATAAACGGGCAAACTACAAAATCTTTACATTTGGAAAGATTTTTCATTTCCCAGTTCATGTAGTTGTATTTACAAATACTGTATATCTTGTCACATTTTGCAGTGTCATCACTCACCCCAAATTATGAAACACTCAAATTCTACAACAACAAATATTACATCGATGCCTCAACTTTGGCGTACTGTACTGGGTTCATTGGATTCGACAGTGAGACCACACTCACCCACCCCCTACACCTAGTTTCAACTTCATCCAAGTCAGAGAGTTATAACAGCAAAGTGTGATTTCTGTCAGTATGGAACCAAGTTTGCCTTCAAGAGTTCATTTAATGCCAAGGTGAAGTTCATAGCCGGGGGGGGGGGACACACTATCAAACCACTCCAGGACTTCCAGGAATGTCATGAAGGCATGAGCCTGAGTTTTGACAGGGTCTCGTTAACACAGACAATGGCAGGTATAGGGTGTGGGCAACACATGTAATGTCATAATAAGATAATCTTTCTGGAAACATCACCAACATTGTCAGTAAAGGATAGTTTGAAGAATTATCTGTTCGATTGACACAAGTGTTGGTAACTCAAATACTACAGCTGTCTTCAAAAGTTTGCTTCAAAGACTCACGCAACCTGTTGGTGAACCAAGGGTAACCATAGTTGACATGCTAACGCATATCGGGACATAAGGCCTTATTGAGTGGGCCGGCCTGTTCTAGCTGTTTGAGTGCATTCCACTGGGTTATAAACATTTTCTGTATACTTTTTGTCTGGTACAATGTATGTTATTGCGAAGAGTTCCATTGACATGTCATGTCCAACAGTTAGCATGAATAAGGCCTTTTTTCATCTTGAGGTTTTCATCAAGTCGACAAAAAGAGAATTTATCTACGACTTCAGCAGTCCTAACCATATTAGTCTTTCACAAAAACAGCTATATTTCTAAAGCTTGATAATGAGAATAGAGAAGTGATGTTTCACTTCATGAAAAATCTTAAAGGGTGAAAGGGTGACTTGGGCCATGAAAAGATATGGGGTGAGTCACAGTATAGGTGGCTATATATATAGAGAAAGCGTACGCATAAGCGCAACCAAAACAGAACTCTTTTCACGATCTACGCATATAAATTATCAGCTCCCTGGAACACAGCCCATCACCACAACAATCTGATAGATAAACAATGAGTTGCGCCACCCCCCTGAACACGAGAGCATATATATAGGACTAATAGACACAGCTGAATGATATTAACAATTAGAGCAACAGGTACTTCTATTTACTATAATGAGACCTATCAAGCGATGCTGGTGTTCAAGGGTGTGGCGCAACAGCTCAGCAACCACTGATCCATTTGGTTTTGTTTTTAAGAATTGAATGACACAATATGATGGTGCATTGATCAATTATATTAAACACATTATTATGTTCCCCTGAATCAGCCTTTAAAATTCACTCTTCACGTCAGACAGTTTATTGTTCACATCAACAAATTCCTTCCATAGATTGTTGTGTCCTAGACGCTGCTAGATAACAGTTTTAAATGGACCAGATGATCCAATGATGGCTGAAATCTATAGACAGAGCAGTCTTCGAAAGGCTTCATCTTCAACCGAAGCAACTGGACTCGAACACAGCCTTATTAAAACTAGGCACCATCACATTCTGACACGTATAATCGCTCTGCTGACTCGTTCTCTTATGAGCCATCTCACGCAAGCTAGTGGAAAAACACTTGTGGGGCTGTTGCCTGTGTAGATTGTAGAAATTATGACTGACCAGTCCCCTTAAGATAGTGTCTGGTAAACCCCTTTCAAAAACAAGGTTTCTCACAAGTTCATTTGATAATCCCTCATCTTCTGTTTTCTCCTTACTGACCCCCCCACTACTCTTCAGACTACACACATCTTGATTATTGACTAATTTCCTGAACACACAGAGCAGTGGATTTTATGCCTGCCAAGAAAATGAACAAAGTCACATATATACAGCGTTTCAAATTATTATGCAAATCGGAATTAAGTGTCATAAACATTAAATATTTTGTTTTTCAATCAAACTCATGGATGGTATTGTGTCTTCAGGCTCTTTGGATCATTGAAATCAATCTAAGACACCTGTGATAATTAGTTTGCCAGATGAGCCCAATTAAAGGAAAACTAATTAAGAAGGATGTTCCACCTTATTAAGCAGGCCACAGGTTTCAAGCAATATGGGAAAGAAAAAGGATTTCTGCTGCGGAAAAGCGTCAAATAGTGCAATGCCTTGGACAAGGTAAAAACATTAGATATTTCACAAAAACTTAAGCATGATCATCTTACTTTGAAAAGATTTGTGGCTATATTCAGAGCACCGATGGGTTAGTGCTTACTGCCAGACAAATTCATTTGATTAAGAAAGCAGCAGCTAAAATGCAATTACAAAGCAGCAAACACATATTTGAACCTGCTGGTGCAGTTGTGCATAAACCTACTATTCGGCCACCCCTAACCAATGCTCACAAGCAGAAATGGTTGCAGTGGGCCCAGAAATAAATGAAGACTAATTTTCAAACAGTCTTGTTTACTGATGAGTGACGTGCAACCCTGGATGGTCCAGATGGATGGAGTAGTGGATGGTTGGTGGATGACCACCATGTCCCAATAAGGCTGCAAAGATAGTAAGAGGGTGGCAGAGTCATGTTTTGGGCCGGAATCATGGGGAGAGAGCTGGTAGGCCCCTTTAGGGTCCCTGAAGGTGTGAGTTTGACTGACCACTTTCTTCCATGGTACAAAAAGAAGAAACTTGCAATATCATACCATAGCAATATATCATCTTCATGCATGACAATGCACCATCTCATGCTGCAAAGAATACCTCTGTGTCATTGGCTGCTATGGGCATAAAAGAAGAAAACCCATGGTGTGGCCCCCATCCTCCCCTGACCTCAACCCTATTGAGAACCTTTGGAAATTCAAGCAGAAACTGTCCATAAACTCACAAGTTCAAAGGATGCAAGAATTGTGAAAGTGATATCAAAGAAGGGGTCCTATGTTAACATGTAACTTTCCCTGTTATGTGTTTGATTGAAATAGATTCTGATTACTAATGCTGCAACTTCAACAAATGACCATTTTCAGTTCTTTACAACCTATAAAATGTTTTCAAACTCTGTTGTGCATAATAATTTGGAACAGTGCATTGTTAATTTTGACACAATGTGTCAGGCAGCTGAATGTGCGTGTTTCTCAAACCTCTCTTTTCAAGCACCAAAATGCCTCACAATTGTGTTGTAGCCCTGAATTAGCTCACATGAATCAAGCAGCCATAGGCTCTCATATCGATGTACACCGACAGAGGATCGAGCTTCTGTCTGAGTTATTACAGCCTGGTGACAAGCACCCTGATTGTGGCCATTAACGCATCCCTGTCAGAATGAGATGAGTGATGGCATGTCTTCCACATACAGTAACTGCAATGCTGACATGGGCTGAGCCAATTCATTTTCCGATTGAATCAGCCTCAGAGTCAAGAAGTCGGGTACCTGTTCCTGTCTTTTTGAGTTGGATTGTGGATAGAAGTTTAAAGGAACATGGATGCTTTCATACATGTGTTTATGCTGGTAACTAAAAGTGATTTAAATGATTCCAAAAAAATAACACTTACAAAATAATATTCTACATTAAATCCAGATTAGGGCTGAACGATTTTGGAAAATAATCTAATTGCGATTTTTTTCAACAATATTGCGAATGCGATTCGATATGCGATTATTTTTTAAGATCTGTCTTCTGTACGAAACTGTTCTTTATAATGACTGTTATAATGACATGAGGTGATGCATGAATTGATGAATAACATTTTTATTTAACTACTTCAATCACAATCGTATATTTAAAATTCCAAACCAATCTTGTAAACATCAGAACATAAATATAAAAAATATAAAAAAAGTCTGTGGCTTTAACACACTCAGTTCACTTTAAGAAACATCATATATAACATGTGAATTGCACTTTTTAAATGCCATCTGTGAACTGCTAGACAGTCTTTAAATAAATAAATAATAATAAATCAAAAATATACACACATCTTCCTGATCTCTCAAGTCAGTAATATTACACACAAAGTGCAGAAAAAAAGGAGAGCAAATACCTGCTGTACCTCTACGAAAATATTTAGGTAAATCAAAGATAACACAACGTAACAACTAAATAAAAAATATTAGGGATATAAAAAATAAATAAGATGGAAATGTTCAGCCCTATGCATATATTTCATATTGATGATAATGACAGTCTATTTCGTCATTCAGAGACCATGCTTATAAAGCTGTAAAACGATCTTTATTGCTATTTAAAAAAGAAAGAAAAGCTATTTAAATGCGCCTAAAATGCATAATCATTCCAAAGACGGA
>JACXGM010002136.1:0-11421 GCA_016801145.1 Umbra pygmaea
ATGAATGGCCTTTTGTTTATTGTTCATATTTCCTTATTATTGTTATTGTTCACTAGGATATTTTAATTGTTACTGTACTATATTTTTGTAATAACACATTTATTGTTATTTATTTATTTTATTCATCTATTTTTCATTACAGTTGATAGTGCCCACTTTAATGTTTTGTTTCTGATTCAGGCTGTAGTTCTCTTGGCTTATCATTTTTATGTACTGTCACTATTGTGCCTCTAGCTTTGGCAATACGGTTGTAATGACTGTCATGCTAATAAAGCTGAATTGAATTGAATTTAATTGAATTGAGTGAGAGAGAGAGAGAGAGAGAGAGAGAGAGAGAGAGAGAGAGAGAGAGAGAGAGAGAGAGAGAGAGAGAGAGAGAGAGAGAGAGAGAGAGAGAGAGAGAGAGAGAGAGAGAGAGAGAGAGAGAGAGAGAGAGAGAGAGAGAGAGAGAGAGAGAGAGAGAGAGAGAGAGACAGAGACAGAGACAGAGACAGAGAGCAGGTGTGAGAGGACCTTGGTTGTGCTTCTGGGCTCCTTGGGAGAAGAGCTTAGTAGAGGAGGTTGAAGGGCTGTTCTCAATCTCCAGGTATTAGCTGACTTCTGGCCAAACCTCCAAATCTCCACAGACCTCCTTGTATAGCATGCCGGCCTGGTTTAATCAGAGGCTGCTGGACTCCTGGTCCTCCTCCCTGGTGTACAGAGAGGACAGCAGGAGGGAGACAGGCCCATAACAACATACACCATTCTGTATTTGTGTTGTATTACCCTCCCTCTGTCTGTCTGTCTGTTTGTCTGTCCCCCTCTGTCCTTCACTCTCAGTCTCTCTCTCAGTCTCTCTCTCAGTCTCTCATCTCGGTAGTTAAAGGTGTATTCTTTTCCCTCTTGTGGCCCATATGATGAAGGGAAGGAGGAAGCTCATAACAGGAGGGCTCCATTTGTATTCTGGTCCTCTCCTTCCTCTCATCCCTCCATCGTCTCCGCCGTGAGAAGTGACAGTGTAGGAGCCATGGATATTAGTAAGGGTACAGCCCTCCCTCTTCTACACCCACCTACTGGTCACCTTGAAATAGACCTTGCCATCTGGTGGAAACCATCTGGACTGTACCACAGGGTGGTAGGGGGGTGAGACGGGAGCCCATGAAGTCAGGGAAGCAAGGGGGCGCTACTGTGAACTGCTCACTGACTGAACTGTGGGAACGCTTGGGAATGGCTGTGATGGTGAGGTCTAAGTAATAGGTTTGCTGGTGGTTAACTCGGCATGTCTCCAGGGAATGTTCAGTATGTGATGCATTTTGGGAAATCTATTAGGCAATTAGTAATTTATTTCTACAGCCACGAAGCTAAAACATCCTAACAGTAACATAATGAACAGTAGTTTATCTGTTGTATAATAAGTGCATGTTACAGCAATACTACCATACAAGTGAAAACACAGAATAACTGAGTGTGAACTGATTGAACTCAAACTAGTGTCTGTCCATGTTTCTAATTAGACACCACAGGGAATGGCATGATTCTGCCAGGCCCACGGAGCTCCAAGACTGTATATCTAATCTCCCTCCCTCATCTCTCTTTCTCTCCTTCTATCTCTCCCTCTCCCCTTCTCTCTCTCTGTCTCTTTTTTCTTCACACAGGGATTGAGCTCTGTGTTCCTCGCTGGCGTTTCTCCATGACCATGGTGGCCAGTTTCCTCATGGTGGGCGGGCAGCTGGTGATGCCCGGAGTGGCTGCTCTGTGTCGTGATTGGCCGTCCCGGGATGATTGGCAGGTCCTGCAGATCGTCATCATCTGCCCCTTTGTCCTCATGCTGCCATACATCTGGTGAGAAGAGTCCCCCAAAAGTCTCCATGTCCCCACACCTCTGTGGAGACAGTCTTCCTCATGTTTACGGATGGAAAGATTCTGCACTCTTTACAATGTGGGCGCTGGGAATTTGAACAGCTTCCCACTTGGTTGTGAATGCAGAATAACTCCACCCACTGATCCAGGAGGCCCCACCCACTGGGGGACTAGCTCCACCCACTGAGGGATTCCACCATGCTGTGATGTCAGAGGGTTAGATGTTACAGACATGGTCTTCAGGGCCAGGCCCAGGCTTGTACAGTACACACTGCATGCTCTGTTTAGAACCTCTCACAATACTCTCTTTCTCTCACTTTTGCCGATCTCGCTCTGGATCTCTCACTTCCCTTCTGTCAATCTCTCTCATGTTTCTTTCTTTTCTCTCTTTATCTCACTCACTCCCCTCTGTGTTTCCACCGGATTGTATGGGCAGTGTGCACAATTCTGCCTATGGCGGCAGGGCGACGCTTCTTGAGTGTGTGCATAGTCAAGGTTTGATTAATGTTATCTTAGTTTGAGTGGTCAGGTATTCTGCCAATGTGTCCTCTCGGTTAATTGCACAGTAGTGTTAGAATGTGCTTTGTTATTTTGCTTCATTCTTTTCAGTTTGTCAGACAACAACTTTTAGTTTTCTCTTGATTTGGTTACTCTATGGCTTTCCAGGGGCTTTTAATGTTCTGGGTTTGCTTTTTGGGTTTGTAAATAGAGCCCTTAAAACCTGTTGGTACAGAGGATCATATTAATAACTTTGCTGATGAGTGTTCTGTTATGGAACATTTGTGATCAGTTTCTTTAGTTGGGTATGATATTGAACAGATTGAAGAGATAAATAGTGTGTATAATACTAATTATGCACTACATTTGTTATTTGGGGATCTGACCTTGTACTTTGAGGATATTTTGCAGAATTCTGGGTCTTTATTGTTCACTCTGCATATGAATTTATCTGTGAGAGCCCATCTTGTGTAAAAGCATTAACACTACTGCAATTTGATTTTCAGTTGGAACAAATGAAAATGCACATACAGTGTCTCACCAAAGTGAGTACACCCCTCACATTTTTGTAAATATTAGATTATTACTATTCATGTGACAACACTGAAGAAATACACTTTGCTACAATGTGAAGTAGTGAGTGTACAGCTTGTATAACAGTGTCAATTTGCTGTCCCCTCAAAATAACTCAACACACAACCATTAAGGTCTAAACCACTGGCAAAAAAGTGAGTACAATTCACTAGCTTTGTAATGAATTCACAACGATTATTGCTACTATTAATATTATTCTGAAAAGAAAAATCTGAGTTTGTGTTGCCGGCATAATATAGTGTTGCCAGGCGAATGGTGTTTGCCTCTTGCTAGAACTGGCCCTGTTATTTAGGTCTAGTAAACATAACGGAGTAGTATATTGGATCCAGAGGTTTTGCGCCAGACCTGGTGTAGTGTTTTAAGCTGCCCCCTGGCGACAGGGGTTCGAACCCCAGCTTGGCCGACTGTCTGTGCCCTTCCTCTCTGTCTCACCCAACCTCTCTCCTAGGGCTTGATGGTATTCTTTCCAGACTGCTCGAGTCTCTGTTTGGGGAAGGATCTTTTGGAAAACCCAGGGCGTGGGGTTTGTGGCCTCCTTGACCCTCCCCAACACACCATCTTGGATCTCAATTTGGTACCAAATCTGGAGCCATTTATGCCAATGTCAGGGTAGAGATGAGTGTACCTGTGCAGACAAGCCTTGCTCTCTTTCTAGCAACAGAAGGTCACCAGGTCTGAATCAGCCTGTTGGCGCTCTTCCCAGGAACTCTCCTCATTGTCTAATACCGTCACCTTACAGGCACTAGCTTGGCCTGTGGGTATTTCAGGCTGTTTCCAGGCAGCCTGGACAGCACATCAGCATTGTCGTTATTCTCACTCAGCAAGGCTTCCTTCAAGAGGTCGAAGGCCTGTTGACAATCCAGTGTCCAACTGATGTTGTATTCTTTTGGGGTATCGCCTTTACTTGCAACAGGCTTTCAATGTCAGGTAAGTACACAATAATACCTTCAAGGTAAATTAACAGAGACTTGTTTACCATTTCTCTCAAGCAGCTCTGCATAAACATTTGGAATGTGTCAGGTGCATTGGACAAACCAAAAGGCATCCTTTCCAAATCATAAAGGCCCATGGGCATGGTAAACGCTGTCTTTGGGTGATCCCTCTCCACTTGCCAGTATCCACTTGCTGCAGCCGCAGCAATCTGTTCACTCCAGTCCCAAATGTAATGCGAGCCCGGCGTCCCCAATTAAGATCCACCGACCGCGGCTGACTTGCTGAATCCAACATGGAATACAACTAGGCTTGTTTAAACCCAGTCAATGCCTCTTCTATGCATGGTAAAAGGAATTGGCCTTCATGGGTCACAGTGTTCAGTCTTCTGTAGTCAACACAAAACAACAAAGACACATTTCCCTTTTAAACCAGCACCACTGGAGCAGCAAACTGGAATTTTCATTCACCAAGCCACTGTCCAGCATGGATTGCCGCAGGGCTCTCAACTCAACTCTCGACATTGGTTGCACGTTAGGTTAACCAGGGGGAATCCGCTGCATTAGTCATGTAAATGTCACTCAGATGCTTCCGGAAGAAAGCCTGGCTAAAAACCGTTACCTGGATGCTGGTGTCCAACACAAAGGGGATCTTCTGGCCATTAAGTTACGTTTTGACAGACGGGCATTTACCTACCAAGGATGCTTTTGAAGCCAGCTCAGGTGAGATAGTCGCGATCCCCATTGCTTGTCCTTCATCAGCTCGGAGAGGAAAAGATCTCTCTGAGCTTGTCGCCACTGGGGGCAGTAGCATTGTAAATGTCCCGCCTTGTCGCAGTCTCTACAGATGGGCTAGCCTCGTTTGTCCAATTGGAGGTTGGAACCTGTGTCAGGGGGAAACTGGGGTCAGGGATAACAATCCTAGGCCACGACAGAGCATCCTGCATGGGAGTTGGGTAAGGTGTATGTTGCATTAACTGAGGGACAGGTGATAGTTGAGTATGAATTTCCTCAATACCAACTAGTACATTCATTGTTCGTCTCAAGGGGCTGTGAAGGGGTTCGTATAGCATTCCGAAAAGCCTAGGCATAAATCCAAAGTAGAGTCCAATTACCATTCGTATTTTCTCCCCTCTTGTACAAAGTAAAGGACAGTGTGTTAAAGTAAAGGACAGTGCAAGAAAACTGGCCCATCAGATTCCATTCAATGGCATTTATCAAGGTAAGTTACTTGATTTCAAGCTAATTTTCAATTCTATTGATGTCCATTGGGCGTCTGCTCAGCCTGGCGGTTGATGGTACAAGCACATTCCTTAACTTTGTGCTTAGTGAGCATTGTATCTTGCTGGGTGGTTGTCTGGTCGCGGTTGTGGTCGGCGATCTCAGTGGGGGTCGAAAACAGCTGCAGGTACAGACTGCTGGCCACACCTGCTTAGTTTGGTGCCGGGTGTCTCCTCTCGTCCTTTGCAGTCACTGTCCATAACGTAACACCAAAAAAATAAAACCGAACCCTGAGTGTCTCCCCCTTCTCTGCACATCCATAGGTGTTTGTGATCAGTTGATTCCTAGGCATGGCCTCCATTGTTAACAGGTACCTGCTGTTATTGTCATTACGCTCAAAGTACCACATTAACCAAACAATAGTTAGAACATCTTATATGTGTTTATATTCAATTTCATACACAAGAAAATCAAACCTGCAGGTCAATGAAATCACATTTAAGTGGCACTTAAAATGATATTTCCACACCTGTGATTTGTTTGTTTGTACTTAGTGTCTGCTTCTAAATATTCAATGACATTCGTAGCTCTTGAAAGACCCCTGCACATTTCATCCAGGCCTGCACTGAATGTGATGGATACTGAGTCATGGGGAAAGCAAATGAAGTATCAATGGACCCTCGAGAAAAGGTAGTTAAACTTCATAAATCAGGAAAAGGATATAAAAATGTATCCAAAGATTTGAAAATCCATATTGTTCAAACACTGATAAAAAAGTGGAAAAGTACGGGTTCTGTTGACACCAAGCCACGGTCAGGTAGACCAATGAATTTATCAGCCACAACTGCCAGGCAATTTGGTCGGGATGCAAAGAAAAATGCATCAGCAACTTCAGCTGAAATACAGGCTTCTCTGCAAAAAATTGGCGTGGCTGTTTCAAGATGCACAATAAGGAAGTACTTAAACAAAAATGGGCTGCACGGTCGAGATGCCAGAAAAAAACATTACTGTGCAATGGCCACAAATCAACCCTCTTGCAGCACCTAGACAAGTATCAGAACTGCTGGAACAAAGTAGTTTGGAGTGATGAGACCAAAACTGAACATTGTGGTCATAACTATAAACATTATGTTTGGTGAAGAGTCAACAAGACCTATGATGAAAAGTACAACATGCCTACTGTGAAGTATGGAGGTGGATATATGATGTTGTGGGGGTATGAAGGCTTCAGCTTCACAGGGAATGTAGTCAAAATGGATGCTGAGATGAATGCAGCAATATATTAGAAAAAAATGGAGGACAACTTGCATTCATCAGCTGCACATGGGATGCACTTGGACTTTCCAACATGACAATGATCCAAAACACAAGGCCAAGTTCACCCTTCATTGTCTACAGCAGAAAAAACGTTTCTGGAGTGACCATCACAGTCTCCTGACCTCATTATCAATGAGCCACTTTGTGGAGATCTGAAATGTGCAGTTCATGCCTGCAGGGGTGTAACTTTGGTTTGAGAAGTGGGGGGGACACAAAATGGATTAAATATTTAGCTAACAGTCTGAAGTTACCTAACCTAGCAACAGTGTATTTTAACGTTAGCTCAGTCATTATTAGGCTAACATCAGCAGGTGTAGACAGAAAATTATGGCGTCAGATCAATGCAAAATGTTGCATGCGCGCAGTACGTCTCGCGCAAGCAACATCTATTAGGCAGGATGTCCACTGGACACGTCAAATGCCTTGCGCCGGAAGCCATTCATTGTCAATTGAGCAATCTGCAAAGTTTTGTTAGCCTTGCAATGCGGTGCACTCTGTGTGTTGCCGACAAAAGACGTCACCCTACACAGGGCCAATGTCCCCATCACTGCCCTGGGACATTGGGAATGACATTTAGACTAGAGTGAAGAGTACCTCCTACTGGCCCTCCAACATCACTGGTCTCCCATCCAGGGACTAACCAGGCCTAACCCTGCTTAGCTTAAAATCAAACCAGCAGTGCAACACAGGGCTCTATGCTACTGGCATATTGTGGTAATATGCATTAAACAAATACATCTGCACTTGTATTCTTTCTTATCATGTGTTTAGTTTATTTTCTAGTCATTTCTTTGAAGTACTTTTGCAGAGGAATAGCATTCATGTTGTTTTCATAAAGGGTCTCTTTGGAAATGTAAACTTGGGAGTACAAAGTGGATCATTATACTCAAACTGAAAAAGGTGCTACAGTATATGCTGCTAGAAAATGACTAAAGTCAAAACCTTGATGTATTTAGTAAACTTTCCAGTAGATTGTGACATAATTGCAGTTGTATAATACTGCGAATACTGCTCCTTATTAAATGAAGATTGACCATACCCAGTAGTTTCTTTGCTTACAATGCATTTTGTTAGAATTATGCTAATATGTATTATACAATTTACAGATTTTGACTCTTGTTTTTAGAAGATAATAATTGTCTTTTTCACAGTAGTTAGTGTAATGCAATATGGCCTAAACTGGTGGGTATTTTTGGTTTGCTCCCGTGCCAACAATAGTTATAAACTTTCAATAACAAGGAGATTCTCAAGAAAACAATGTCTTGAAGGTTTATTCCATGATGTGTTTATGAGAAATGCATAAAATAGGCTACAGCATATTCATATATTTCATAATCTTAACATATAATATTACATGTTTAAATATGCAATGTATTATGATATTGTGAGAAGTGCAAGTTATATATTTCATGAACATATTTAGGTCACATATGTACATATATGTTGAGGAATCCTATACGTACAATTTTTCATGAGTTTTCCATGTAGGATAAACTATTCCAGACGACAAACAGGTAGCTGTATAAAAAACGTATTTTGTGCCAGATAATGGTCAGTGTGGGATCACAGACACGTAGAGTCTCTTGCTTTTGATGAATAGGCTACTTTTGGTGTGTGAAAAATGTATCTTTTTGCAGTAATTTACTGCTTGCAGATTTTTTGCTTGCTCAAAGTTATCCATGCAACGTCTTAATTGCAATTTCCACACAAAACTGTTGCATGTTGCTTGCACAAGACGTACTGCGCGCGCTCGGCATTTGGCGTTGATCTGACGCCATAGAAAATATGATTATCCTGACCTGAGTACATAACCTACCTGTAACTTGCTACTGCTTCTCCCGGTCTCACCCTCCCTGTTCTAAAGCAGCTCCACCTCATCTAGCCTATTATATAAAAATAAAAGTAGTTATGATCATTGAGTATTAACATTAAACTAGCAGCCAGAGTCCGCTTGTCAAACATTGCTGACAGAAAATGCAGCGGTTTAAAGTGGACTCGTTTTCATGGAACACACTACAGAAAGTTGTATAGACAGAAAATATGATTATCCTGACCTGAGCTAATTTACTGAATCAACCAACTCACATCTCAGTTTTTTCTTTTCATCCACGATGACATGAAAGTCAACCGTTGTTGTTTCTGCCGTTTCATCGCTGACTGTGCGGCAACAGCGATACCTGCTCATTAGAAATTTGGGGTGAACGAGCTACTTTTAGAGTGTGCACGCGATGTTCGTGGACGCGCGGATCGACTTAAAGGCAGGCTCTCTGTGTCCTGCTCGGTGCTGCTCCTCCGTGGAGATGACCGCGTGCGGTTAAAAAATAATTAACACATTTGAAAGTGGGGGGGACACAAATAGGATTTTGAAAAGTGGGGGGGACATGTCCCCCCTGTCGCCAGTGGAAATTGCGCCTATGCATGCCTGACAAACCAAGAATTTGTGACCTGGAGACTTTTTGCCAAGAAGGGGAAGCTTTACCACCTGAGAAAATAAAGGGCATCATCCATGACTATCACATAATACTGCAAGTTGTCATTGATGTTAAGGGAGCAATACCCAGTATTAACAACTAAGGTTATGCAAACCTTTGAACCGGGATCATCTCATTCTTTTCTTTGTTGCTATGTTTTGTTTAATGATTGTGCTATTCTCTGATGGTTAATATCGGTAGTTTGAATTGGAATTCCATTAAGAATAAAATGTGTTTTGCCTGATCACTCTTTCTTTAAAGAATGGTACACATCTTACAAATGTTGCCAGGGTATGTAAACTTATTAGCAGAATTGTATATATAAAATTTAAAGTCTCCAAGGACACCCTTCCAACATGACAAATGAATAGAGAATTTATCAGGTAGAGGAAGAAGAGTTGCAAGATTGTTACTGCTGCATTTTGTTTATAGTGTCTGAACATGGAAAATATATTGAATAATGCAGTGTTTAGTTACCACAGGCTTATTCTTAGGTAAGACTAATTTTTAATACCATGCTTATACTCATGGAGTAACGTGCAGAGTAAACTTAAATTAAAAGCACTGTTGTCTGTGAGGCAGATCAAATGCCTGATCTTCTCACTATTAACTGTAAACTTATCCAGATGCTTTTCATCCTACACTGTAAAAAAAGATGTAAAGTTTCAGTAACTTACTGGTAGCAATTGGCCAGTAAGGCTGTAATTTTGTTTTACAGTACAATTACTGTAACTGTTTTTATAGTACACCAAATGTAACTGTAATCAAATTTACATTACCAAGTTAGTTACTTTAATGTAATGTACAGTACCACATCCCTTACTGTAACTTCATTTACAGTACTGTATTTTAATTTCCAATACCAAGACCATTACTGTAACCCATTTTATGGTACTAAGTCTACGAATGTATTCTATCATATGTAAGTTTTAATTGAATATATCCCAGCATGTATTTTAAGTAAATATGAGGGATACCCAACCTGTCACGTGTTCCAAGGATGAGGAGGCAGGCGCGTCTTTAATTAACATATATTTTATTTCAACACTAGGAAGAACTGGATAGGAACAAATAGAAAATAATACATGACTACAATGAAATACACTAAACAAGAACAACACAACCACAAGACCAGACCGTATAACATATACAAACATGACCTACAACACAATAAACACTTTACCCTAACATATGAAAAGACTAAAGACAACTACTACAAAGGACAACCACATACCTGGACAGGAACAAAGAACCACACAGGACTCACAAACACTCAGAACTAAATACCATACTATCGAGGGAAGGACGTGCAGGTGTGGACTAAACAACAGAACTGATAGGCTGACAAAAACATGTGACGGGATCATGTGACACAAGGAGCGGGAAACAAAACCAAAACAAACCATATAGAGGAGAAACCACCCTGTAGTGACAAAGAACAGGCACAAACACTATGGACATTGTGACACAACCATGAGTGTGCTTGTTAGTGACAGGTATTAAGTTGCTGCACTCAATGACTAACAATGCTGATGCTTTCGACAAGTGAATTGCTAAAATAATTTATACAATGCCAACAGAATATCATGTATCTCATTCATAAATACAATTCACCTTCTGAATTATGGACTTAAAGGCATGACAAATTTACCACACCAAGTTACAATAAACTGGTTGTAGATGTTCTAAAAAATAGCAATTGGAGAAGATCCAACATATGTACTACTTGTTGCACCCACATCCTGCATTCAGAGTGATTGCAAAGTTAAAATGCTGCCTGCACCAAGACTAGCTAAACTATATCAATTGGAACAACCATCTCAGTAGTGGTTGGACGATATCCTCACAGATTTTTATGCTTACAGATTGGATTGGGTTAAAAAATAAAAGATTATTAAACATTGTTTTAATATCACATAAAGTAGTCAGATAAATTCCAAAGATATCAAGATGACTTGCAAACAAAGCAAAGTCAACTTGGAAGCAAAGCATTCTGGGATATAGTAATGCTTCTCTTGTGAATGATAAAATACCAGTTTAATTAACACAAGCTATTATCACAAACACCAGGGTTTTGTTACATCAGTTTTGTGTTTACTTAATGATCATTAACTCTGAAAAAACTGACTAACAGAAATTGACTTCTTGATTTAGAGCATGTGGATTGCTTCCATGTAAATCTTTCAACAACTGTAAGAAATAGTGAACTAATACTGTACTTTTGACAGTTACCTCCAAAATACATATCAAAGTACTTGCTTCTGCCTATTGAAGATTTGTCAACAACACAATGCAATACACAGTAGTAATTAAAATAGGACACTGTTGAAATTACAGTAAGTTACTGATAAAACAACAGAAATTCTACTAGTTAATTCAATTATTAATTACAGTATTTATTAATTACAGTATGATACTGGGGAATTTAAAGTAAGTTACTGATGAAATTACAAAAATGACTTTTATTCTATGTTTTACATTTCTCTTTGTAGATACTGTATATTATTATTTCCTTGCTCTATGGCAGTGGCTTTTAAACCTCTACTGGGGAC
>JACXGM010002136.1:11521-37277 GCA_016801145.1 Umbra pygmaea
GATTAAATGGCTGTGGGTCCCCAGATGAAGTTACAGAATTCTCAGGTAAAAGTATCTAGGTAGAGTTTGTTTGTGGTCTTTGCCAGATGTCCGGACCGTGGCCAGTTCTATAAGACCTCTTCTGCATTTGCTGATGAATTTACTGCAATTTTATTGTTTGTGTATTTCTCACTCATCAGCTTCTTTAATTCTCTGTCTCCCTCTTTAACTCCTCCCTCTCTCGATAGGATCTTCCCAGAGTCCCTGCGTTGGCTCTTGGCCACCCAACACTACCGCCGCTCTAAAGCAATGATGCTCCGCATTGCCAGGACCAACCAGGTTGACATGACAACCGAACCAAGGGGTGTTCTCGCAGGTAAGGATGATGGCATGTAGATGAGAGGGAGAAAGAGGGAAAGACACAGACAGACAGAGTTCTTTATAAACCAAACAGTTGATTTTGTCACACAATGTTTTGGCTATCTCAGATATATTCAGATTTATCTATGATGACCAGCTTGACTTGCATTGATATTTCTTTGGATGTTGTCAGACAGTAGCAACCAACTCCAAATGCAAATGCAGTGCCTAGAATTAAGATTTGACATTGAGCCACTAATGATGCAGACAATTACACCTGCCTAATCAAAGACCGCCGTGAATTGTCCAAATACTAGTGGTACCATTAATTAGAGGGACTATGTATAAGACTTGCTGTTTTTCTGTGAAGGAAAATACATTGAGGTTAAAGCTGGCAGTATGTACCTAAATCCAATCCTCCATCATTGTTACATTTCAAAACAAAGTGCTGGAACAAAGAGCCAAAACAACATTATTTTGGTCATTGTCCAAATACGTATGGATTGCAAGACTTTAATATCATTATCATAAAGTGTATTGACTAGGCCTGAAACCAGACACGCTCACGCACACAAACTCTCCATGACAAAATGGTTTAACACTGGGAGCAGATAAACGCTGCAGGATCAATAAACTAAAGTGTTTTTTACAATCCGTATACAGTAGACACATCTACTTCTGAACTACTATCGTTGATGGAGTGTGTTTGCTGTGGATTTTCAATAGTGCTGGTTCATAGTGTTGTTTCAATCAGGGTTTGAAATGAAGGGGGTCTGGTACCCTCCATAAGTCACTAGGAACCCTCCATAAGATTTGATTTTGGTAGAGGGTCCCAGACAAATGTATTCTACAATTGAGTAACATCTTTACATTGTAGGGGACCCCCCAAGAGTCATAATTGCAAACCCTGGTTTCAATATGGGTGTACATATGTGTATGTTGGTTCTGTGGTACCCTTAGAGCTGGAGTGTGAGCTACATAAGAAGCCTAAACGGACCTGCATCATCAAGATGACCAGCACCAGAAACCTGTGGAAGAACATCGTTGTACTCTGCGTCAACTCGTACGTCTACGCATGCTTGTTTGTACTATGTGCGCTTGTGTGTATGTGTATATGCATGCTTGTTTGTACTGTTTGCGCTTGTGTGTATGTGTATACGTGTGCTTGTTTGTACTGTGTGTGTGCTTGTGTGTATGTGTATACGCGTGCTTGTTTGTACTGTGTGTGCAGTTGTGTGTATGTGTATATGCATGCTTGTTTGTACTGTGTGTGCACTTGTGTGTATATGTTTATGCGTGCTTGTTTGTACTGTGTGTGTGCTTGTGTGTATGTGTATATGCGTGCTTGTTTGTACTGTGTGTGTGCTTGTGTGTATGTGTATATGCGTGCGTGTGTATGTGTGTGTATGTGTACATGTGGCGTGTGTGTTTATATGCACGTTTGTGTGTAATTGTATGAATAGTCAGTTGGCACAGTGCCAAATAGAGCATGAATAATAAATGAGCTAGGTTTCCCATGAGAGGGGAGTCTAGTCCTGATGCAGTGTGTGCCTGTTTACTGTATCGCTCTTCTGTTGTAGAGTGATGGCATGTGGTTTCCTTGTTCTTGGTATATGTGGTATATTTGTGTGGAACTGGCGAGCTCTTGAACCCAACGTCTTAAACAATTGGAGCAAGATGATCATGGCACTAATTTCAAGAACGAGTTATCATGCCAGTTCTGTCCCCCCCAGGTTGACTGGGTATGGTATCCACCATTGCTTTGCCCGAAGTATGATGGACCCGGAGGCTCCCGTCTCAGCCATGTTCCATGCCGACTACTACACTATGGCGGGTATTGCCGTAGCAACGTGCCTGGCGCTATGCCCGGCCGTGGCATTCATGGGGCGGCGGGGCGGACTGCTCACCTTCATGATCATCACTGCCCTGGCTTCACTGCTGCAGCTCGGCCTCCTCAACTGTGAGTAGGAGATAGACGCGCTCGTTATCTCACACGTGAAACACATAGAAGTCCTATCTCTAAGGAATGAACATGTAGGTCAATTGTACTGTAGGTCTTTGAAAGCATGAATGTTGTCTTATTTTTTAATGAAAGGCCAATGCGGGCATCTGCCTTCATCCTTCATCTAGCAATGACCCTTAGCAGAACATTGCAATGAAACAGCACCCCATTACATTCTAACCCTGTTAAACACAAGTGACATACTCAGATAATGGACTTATTAGTGTGATTCAGAGATGTCCCTACGAGCAGCCTTTTCCACCTCATTACCTGTGTTCTCCAGTCGTTAGGTCAGATCCCCTTCTGTCAGATGAATAATATGTTTGTTAAATGCTTATACCCATGACTGTTTTTTCTGTTTCTTTCATCACCAATGGCCTTTGCTTGGAAACAGTGATTGGGAAGTACAGCCTTCGCCATGACACAGGTACCTCTAATGTGTAAAATCCCCCTCAGTTGAATATCATTATGACAGTCAGGTGTTCTGGGTGTCAGCTTCACATGCTAGGCCAGTTCTCCATTTTGTGTAGAATGAGCAAAATAGTTACAAAGCTAAATACAGGGCTGGTCAGTAGTAACTGTGATCAATGAGTTTGTATAACCAGTGAGTGAAAATTATATTAATGGCATTCATTGTCTCTTCCTCCTCCCTCCTCCTCTTGTCTTAATAGTTCTGAGGGACACTCTAAATAGGAAGTTCTCTGTGGCGTTCTCCATCATTGGAATGTTCTCTTCTCATGCTGTCAGTACCCTCAGTATCTTCTTCTGTGCTGAGATCACTCCAACCGTCATAAGGTAACATATGTCTGGTTTGAACACTCCCATTTCAACTTCTTGGTTTCCGACAGTATAAATAAACACATTTATTGGAAAATGTCAAGTAGACGTTTAGGTTTCTGTTACAAAGAAGGTTTCTGTTACAAAGCCTACTAGTGCCATCGTGTGGTGAAAACTGTGTGTCCATATATGGATGTGGCCAAAAGGTTTGGTACCACTCCACTTTATATAAAACAAACTCACAATTTTCTCTGAACTAAGTACAATTTGAAAAAAGTATTTGGTATGCACCATTTTTTATTTTACATTCAACAGAACAGAAACTTTGCTTTTGATTTATGTCTAAACATATTACTTTAAATAGTAAAACAAATTAAAACAGCACCGACAAAAATATTGGGGCCATTTAATATTTTGTTTGCACAGCATTTGCAGACAATAACTGCAATCAACGACTGTCTGTAGCTCTTTACACAGATGTTCAATAGGATTTAGACAAGGACTCATAGAAGGCCTTTTAAAATGTTTTTGTGTTTTTGTCTCATCCATTCTTGGGTGCTCTTTGAGGTATGTTTCAGGTCATTATTCTGCTAGAAGACCTGTGATCTGTGAATGAGACACAGCTTTCTGACACTGAGATTTCATCATGCCCTCAACAGATTCAAGGCACCAAGTGCCAAAGAGAGCAAAGCAACCCCATTATATTGCTACGCCTCCTCCATGTAGGGATGGTGTGCTTTTATTTGAAAGCTTAATTTTTTTCCCTTTTAATATACAGTTGTTATTTACCATAAGCTCTAATTTTGTTAGTTTTTTCTGTCGAAAGGACAATTATAACAGAAGGTCTGGGCTTGTCCACATGTATATTGTTTGTGTTTCTTTTTTAGAAGTACAGTGTTCCTTGGTCTTCTACCATGGAGTCCATTTGCATTCAGACAGTGATGGACAGTGGGACTTGATTGTACCTTGAGCTTGAACATCGGCTTGCATCTGTTTCGAAGTTTTGCTCAGTTCTTTCTACACCAATCAAAAAAAGACTTATCTTTATTCATTGGTCACTTCTTCTCTTGCAGCCACATCCAGGGAAGTTGGCTAGTCCCATGGGCTTTAAACATATTAATAATATTGGCAACAGTGCTCAGAGGAACATCAAACTCTTTTCAGATGGTCTAGTAGCCTTTACATTGACCTTGATTGGCTATTACATTTTTTCTTCCTAAGACAACTCTAGTTTTCATGTTCTGACACAAAACAGCGGAGTACTTTTCTCCATTTAAACTGGCTGAATATTTGTCTATGCGATTGAATACACCTGTGATAATAATTAAATTAATATGCTTGGCTTGAGGTACCACTACAATAAAATTATTTCATATAACTTCTTAAAAATGTAAATAATATTATCCATGCCATTTAATAATGTTTTCAAAGAATAAACAAGAATTCAGTACTTTTCACAGCTTTTTGTTTTGTTCCACTGCAAACCAAAGACATGAGTGCATAGATGACAAATATCTTTTAATTTCAACAATTTTCAGGGCTACTTTTTTGCATTATTTTAAAAAGATGCAAGGGTATGAATACTTTCGGCCACATCTGTATGCTTTAGTACATGCAATTTGACAGACATTTGTTGTGGAAATTAGTGCCGATAGTGTTGTCTGCTTGTGTCTGTGTCTGACATTTGCACTTGCTGTGTTTGACCGTTGTTTCTCAATCTGTACTTTTGTCTCTGTCCTTCCTCAGGGGTGGAGGTCTGGGCCTGGTGTTGGCCAGCGCTGGTTTTGGGATGCTAACCGCCCCCATCATGGAGCTCCACAACCAGAAAGGCTACTTCCTACACCATATGATTTTCGCTGCCTGCACGCTGTTGTGTATAATCTGCCTGTTACTATTGCCAGAACCCAGAAACCAGCCCCTCCCTGAGAGCCTTGCGGATGGGGAGAGCTACACCCGCCAACCCATTCTCACCCATCGGCCCGGAGAACAGCACCTCCTTCTCACCAAGCCAGGGGATAGGGACTCGTACTCTCGCGTCCACGACACGCCATTGCATCTTACCGCCACAGGGGGCGCCACAGCGGCAGTGGCTACTGCTCTTGCAGCCGTGCCTACGTCGTTTGCATATTCTACAGGAGGGGAGCTCATCAGTCACAGCACAGTGGTAAATGGGGTGAGGTTGTCATCCTAGCAACAGAAACTGACAGACCGAGGACCTTGGGATGGCTGGAACTGTCCCAAAGTGACGCTCCCACTGCTGCTCACCATCCAGGCTTGGCTGCTCTCATGTGGTCGTTCAACCAAGAGGACAAGGAATAATCCTGCTTGTCAGAATCTTCCCCTAGAAACTATTTCATTTTAAAATGTTTCAAACCTTCCACTCTAGTGGGACCCACCGAGAAATGACTAACATCTCTTGAGATTGAAGATGCCATCCTCTCCATATCGGTTTTGTATGGCTGAATTCAGGGTTATCCTGTCATAGGCATTCAAGATTTGAGGAAAACCAAAAAATGTGAAGTCATTACTGTTCATAATACACACCCCAGTAATTGGTTTAATAATGGGTGATGAACTCACTTAGTCTGTAGTGGCATAGAACATATTTTTGTTTTGAATAGCACCCTAAGACTGGAATATTTCACTTTTCTGTGTATGGATTTCCATTGAACTGAAACTGATTATAGTGAGTTTGATACATAAGTGCCCAAATGGAAGCCTTTGCTGCCTCAGGCTGGCAATGTACTGATTGGGTATCGTGGTTCCACCAGGGTTTCATGCTGAGGATGGTTGTCCTGCTGTCTGAGTGGTGTACTCTAAAGAAATACACTGCAATAGATGCCTCCTCAAAAGTATCTACGAGGAAAACAGCAAGACTACAAGACAAATGTGCAAATAGGGTTAGAAGCAAATGCCTGAAACAATAGCAACAGTCTGATTTAGGCACTACTTCATTATGAGAATAAGAAAATAAGTTTTATAAGCCTGAAAACGAGAACATCGGGCTTGTTAATATGTCTGAATTACATTTGTTAGCTTGCTTTCAGTGTCTTCTTTCAAGCTAAATTTCCTCAATCTAATTCAAGCATTTCTTTCGCACTAATTTTTTTAAAACTTATTTTTGAGGAGGCATTCTTTGCAGAGTAAAGACAAATGTACTGTATAGGGAGGGTCCAGCACCGACTGCTATGTATATTGGAATCCATCACTGATGTGTGATCTATGCATTTCATTTCTACTTGCTTAATTTAATTTTGCACTATAATTCAATCAAATGTAATCAAATGTTTGTCATTAAACTCGTTCAAGGAGCAGGTTTCAGGTGAAATGGCTGCACTCTAAATATAATAAAAGGATAAGCCAGGCCTACATATTATAGCCTACATTGTAGGTTAATTTGTGTATGTGCCTCCTTACCCTTTGTGTATGTTGGCACTTTATCCTTTGTAATAGTGAGATCAATGTAAAGAAAAAGCGAAGTATTTTTGCTCCCAACAATGTAAGTGAATGATGGTTGTCAAAACAAGCATTTTGGAATGACAGCCGGAAAACTGTGATGACTTTGGAAAGGGACTTTAAAGTCTGTCCCTTCTTTCATTTGTATTTCCATATAATCAGATGTGCTGAGTGTTGAGTGGACAGTACTAAGTACCAGTTGGTAACGAGTATGCTATACATGTCCCAAATAGACCAGTTTCCTAGAAATCTTTGTAATGAAGAGGGTGTATTTGTGGATGAAGCCTGTCTCCACTATGAAACATCTCAGTTTCTAAATGGCTTTATTATGATAATTCTTAAAATTGAAAAAAGGTATCTGCTCTGATTCCTGATCTATCTGTAATTCAAGTATTTATTTCTGTCATGTTGCCAAGGGCATTCTTGTTGCTTGAAATACTGAGCTTTAATTTAGCTAATTAGCACCTTTTCTATTCCTGTTCTCAACACTGTGTTAAATAATGTTAGATGTATATTGGTGTTTTCAGGGCTTATTGGAACCAGTCTCTCTAGCACGGTTAACAATATCTGGCCATGCCACGAAGCACAACGTCTAGACGGTTTTTTACATTATTTGTCTAGAATAGACTATATAGTTCAATAGTGTGATCTAGTTAGAATAGCTGTGACTGATAGAAAAAATGAGTGAATACCAATGTAAGTTAAATGTAATAATGTGCCATCAAGTAATAACGTATGAACTACGTACATTTTATGTACTATGCATATGAAATAGTTTTCATTGAACACTTAGTCACAAGACGTGCATAGATCACCTTAACACGCCAAGTATATTCTGTATATTTCTACCAATTACATTTTGAAGCAATGGCACATGTGATGGACAACTTAGGTATTACTTGTTTGTGAAGCAATTTCAGCTAGGAAATGTTGTGGTAAAAGAAATGAAATTCCATGAGTTATTGATTGTTAACCACAATGTGTTTTTTAACATGATGCACTTGTACATAATGAAGCCATACATGTTGTTTTGATAATAAACATTGATGATGTCAATAAATGAACACTACTGAAGTTATACATGTCTATAGACTGAGTTTATAGGCAGTGGAAACAGTGAATGTTGTGCATGTACGTAATATATGTGTTCATGTACGTAATATGTACGTGCATGTACGTAATGTGTGTGCATGCACCTATACATTCTAGGTTCTGATTAGATCCCACTTATCAGTAGTAAAACTTCAGAAGACAACTGTACAGACAAGAAATGTTTTTGTATTATTTTGCTTAAAAAAACTCTGAAAAAGTAGGTTAAAACTTGTCAGGATGAACTTCCATCTCTTTTTTTATCCTATTCTCCACCATCAGAGACAGGTTGGAGTCAGTCACTGGCAGATTGTAGCTCACAAACACCTGCTTCTTAGTTCTCTTGGCTGGAACACAAATTAGACAAAGGCACAAGGTTAGTGCTTTAAGAGCCTAGCTTTTCTAATTGCATTGGCACAATAATAATATACACCGATTGTTGAACAAGCAATAAAAATAAGATAAATGTTGTGCCCTCTATGAAACGGAATAATCTTATTCAATGAACCTGAAAGAATTCAATGTAATAATATGATTTAAAGCTATACACTAAGAGCTAAGACACTAATATTTGTGTGAACACTTCACAGGAAGCTCCGATCATTCCATGGGTGTAAATTCTTTAGACTACAGGTACTGTATGTTTAATGCTCAATGTACACTGCTCAAAAAAATAAAAGGGAACACTTAAACAACACAATGTAACTCCAAGTCAATCACTTCTGTGAAATTACACTGTCCCCTCAGAAAGCAACACTGATTGACAATCAATTTCACATGCTGTTGTGCAAATGGCACAGACAAAAGGTGGAAATTATAGGCAATTATCAAGACACCCCCAATAAAGGAGTGGTTCTGCAGGTGATGATCACAGACCACTTCTCAATTCCTATGCTTCTTGGCTGAGGTTTTGGTCACTTTTGAATGCTGGCGGTGCTTTCACTCTAGTGGTAGCATGAGACGGAGTCTACAACCCACACAAGTGGCTCAGGTAGTGCAGTTCATCCAGGATGGCACATCAATGTGAGCTGTGGCAAGGTTTGCTGTGTCTGTCAGCGTAGTGTCCAGAACATAGAGGAGCTACCAGGAGACAGACCAGTACATCAGGAGAGGTGGAGGAGGCCTTAGGAGGGCAATAACCCAGCAGCAGGATAGCTACCTCCGCCTTTGTGCAAGGAGAAGCAGGAACACTGCCAGAGCCCTGCAAAATGACCTCCAGCTGGCCACAAATGTGCATGTGTCCACTCAAACAGTCAGAAACAGACTCCATGAGGGTGGTATAAGGGCCCAACCACCACAGGTGGGGGTTGTGCTTACAGCCCAACACCGTGCAGGACGTTTGGCATTTGCCAGAGAACACAAAGACTGGCAAATTCGCCACTGGCGCCCTGTGCTCTTCACAGATGAAAGCAGGTTCACACTGAGCACATGTGACAAACGTGACAGAGTCTGGAGACGCCATGGAGAACGTATTGCTGCCTGCAACATCCTCCAGCATGGCCGGTTTGGCGGTGGGTCAGTAATGGTGTGGGGTGGCATTTCTTTGTGGGGCCGCACAGCCCTCCTTGTGCTCACCAAAGGTAGCCTGACTGCAATTAGGTATCGAGATGAGATCCTCAGACCCCTTGTGAGACCATTTTCTGGTGCGGTTAGCCCTGGGTTCCTCCTAATGCAAAACAATGCTAGACCTCATGTGGCTGGAGTGTGTCAGCAGTTCCTGCAAGAGAAAGGCATTGATGCTATGGACTGGCGCGCCCAATCCCCAGACCTGAATCCGATTGAGCGCATCTGGGACATCATGTCTTGCTCCATCCAACAATGCCACGTTGCACCACAGACTGTCCAGGAGTTGGCGGATGCTTTAGTCCAGGTCTGGGAGGACATCCCTCAGAAGACCATCCGCCACCTCATCAGGAGCATGCCCAGGCGTTGTAAGGAGGTCATACAGGCACGTAGAGGCCACAGACACTACTGAGCCTCATTTTCACTTCTTTAAAAGACATTACATCAAAGTTGCATCAGCCTGTAGTGTGGTTTTCCACTTTGATTTTGAGTGTGACTCCATATCCAGACCTTAATAAGTTGATAAATTTGATTTCCCTTGATAATTTATGTGATTTTGGTGTCAGCACATTCAACTATGTGAAGACGAAAGTTTTTCATACGATTAGTTCATTCATTCAGATCTAGGATGTGTCATCTTAGTGGTCCCTTTATTTTTTCAGCAGTGTATATTAGAATTTCAATGCAAGTATTCAGTTTAATACATTCAGTGGAACTTCGGTTTCTCAAAAAATAGTTGTGTAAACACAATTGTTAAGTATTATGTAGCTTTTATTGTTTGAAAGGGGGTTGTTTTTTCAATCTATTTCCATCCATGATACTTTTTTGAAAACTAGGCGAAGCTTTGAGTTCAATAGTATTGCTATGAGGCTAGCTTCTTATTCTGGGATGGCTTACCATTTTTACTTTGATGACTTGGAACAAAATATGACAGCGAATTAATACAATATTCTACAATTTGACTGTTTTGTTTGAGAGAGAGAGCGTGCCGATTATTAGTTGTTTAATGGCTTTGGATATACAGTAATAGCATAAGGCTTCAAAAAAAGACAGGATAACGATATATTGACAAACAGGGGTTCTTACTCAGTCTCTGCGCTAGTGAATTTGGAGTGGCGTCCGATGCGTCCCCCAGAACTAATGTAGACAGCGGCATCGAATCCTAAATAAAGACACACTACAAATAAACAGGGCATCCGCTTATAGAATACTGTACATTATTTGCATTGAAATTGCATTGTAACATTTCTAGTAAGCCACCAAGTTTGCTGTGTAACCTGTTTAATTACTGTGCGCTACTTACAAATGTACTGTTCATTGAAACAGCTAAGTTGGACAGGACCGGCTTCGAACCAACCCAAAGAAAAAAGCCACCACTGAGTCTAATGACGTGAAAGTGAACAACTTGCTCCAGTATCTTCTCCGAGAAATCGTGTACTGTAATGGCATTGCCTACTGCTCCACTTTCTGTTGCGTTCATGTTGAAAAAATGTTTGAATGAAGACAGATCCGACTAAAGGAAACAATTCATCTTATACAGTTAAACCAAGTCATGTGCGTCTGTATATTACAACAGCAGAGACTTACTTCCGGGTTTTTTCTTGACGAGAAACACGCATGAATTTGCGAATTTGACCTTTACGAGGTAAGATGATTGGTTAGCGGTGTATTATGTCCGCCTTTACTTTAACTTCATTGGTCTTTCCAATTGTCAACAAATCGCCAAACCGGAAGTCGAAAAGCGTTGTAATTGCAAGTTTTGGAGAGGGAAATGCTAGAAGTTAACGAATATCTGTAAATGCAGTCTTATTTTTAACAAAGACTTATAATCCTAAACCCAAAATGTCCAAACTACAGCGGCTGAATGCGTTTATAACCGATCGGTTAACAGCGACGGCTGTTGAGATATTTGGAGAAAAGAAACAAGAGCACCATGAGCGATTAAAATCAGCGGCAGTTGATATATTCATGATAGTGGAAAAGACTATAGCGGAGTACCTGGAAGAGATTTCCAGTTCAAAGCAGGAAAACTGTCGTCTAAGAAGGCTTCTTCAAAATTTGGGAGCAGGTATGACATCAATAAACACTGCTAATAATTCTTAATAAACAAACCCCAAATATGTTGCAGTCATGTTGCATGCGTTTCAGCTGGGTACGTAGCCTCAGTACATTGCCAGTCATTACCGTTCTTTTGGCAACACTATATTGACATTCCTTGTCATCATGGCAAACATTCCGAAGCAAACACGGAGAACAAATAGAACTGGGATCAGTCCCGCCGCATGTAGCCTAAAACCCATAACCTTTTTTCTGAAATAACAACACACACTAATTTAATATCCAATGGCTAAGGACAACAAGATTTGAATGTAGATTTTAGCAATAGCTATCGAATGTGGAACATCTCTCATTTCCCATCCTTCTCCCCAGACCCCCAGCAGCTAACTGAAGGGAGTCACCCTGAGGAAGATCAGCAGCAACCACACTGTGCCCAGGAGGATCAAGAACTCACTCTGACTAGAGAGCAACAAGAGAACCCCAAGACAAAAGAGGACACTACAGAAGTCACAGAGTTCATATTTATTCCTCCCTGTGTGGAAAGTGAATGTAATCAGAGCAGTGAGAGGGACCCTCTACACACCAACATGGCTGTTGAAATCAAAACGGAACCTGATGATGGAGAGGACTATGGAACACCTCAACCCCACTCTGCTCTAGGCCTACATACAGACTCTCCAGCCTGCCCTGGGGCAGCCAGTGAGTTGAAAGCACCACTAAGGGCTCACCGAGACAAGAAATTACACATGTGTACCGTGTGCAGAAAAAGCTTTAGCAGGGCAGGGCAGTTAAGAATACACCAGAGAATTATTCACATTGGAGAGAAACCTTACAGCTGCCCTGAATGTTGCAAATCCTTTAACCACAAGGAAATCCTTGACTTGCATATAAGCACTCACACAGGAATAACACCATACCAATGCCCTGTGTGTAGGCAATGCTTCATTAGCAGAAGCCACTTAGGGAATCACCGGAGAATTCATCAGAAATTTGAAAAGCTGTATGAGTGCAAAAAATGCTCCAAATTGTTTACAGGTAAAGGAGCTTTCGTCAGGCATATTAAGACTCACAAAGGTGAAAAACCCCATCAATGCCTTGAGTGTGACAAAGGCTTCACACGTCAGGAACACTTGAAAAATAATATGAGGTCCCACACAGGAGAGAGACTATTTATATGTCCTGTGTGTGAAAAAGCCTGTATATCGGCAGCCATCCTGAAACGGCATCAGATAATTCACACCTTAGAAAAACCGTACACATGCAAGGATTGCGGGAAAAGCTACAGTCTGAAGGCAACACTAAAGGAGCATATGAGGAGTCACACGGGGCAACGACTTCACTGCCCTGTGTGTGAAAAAAGTTTCACCTTTAAAGCAGGTTTACGACAACATCTAAAAATTCACAACAGAGAGAAACCACATGAGTGCAATGACTGCTGTCAAAGTTTCAGCCGGAAGTCAGACTTAATTGGGCACCTGCGCATTCATACAGGGGAGCGATTATTCAAGTGCCCTCTGTGTGAGAAATGCTTTATATCGGACTGTGATTTAAAACGCCACCAGCGTATCCATACTGGAGAGAAGCCATACAGCTGCAAAGAGTGTGACAAAAGCTTCACCCTCAAGGGAGGCCTAAAAACACACATGAAGATTCACACAACGCGGAAAACCTACTGCTGTCAGGAATGTGGCAAATGCTTCCTCCACAACACTAGACTGACAGATCACATGAGGATCCACACAGGGCAGCAGCCGTACAGCTGTGACATCTGTGGAAAATCCTTTGTGTACTCCAGCGATCTAAAAAAGCATGAGCGCATTCACACAGGAGAGGAACCGTACAGGTGTGTTGAATGTAACAAATGCTTCAACTATGAGGGCAACCTGCTCAGCCATATGAGGGTGCACACAGGGGAGACTGGGGAGGAAGAAGAGGATCCTCCGGCATATCTCTGCAGTGAATGCGGCAAAAGCTTCCAGAAGATTCAGTACCTAAAAAAGCATATGAAGAGCCACAGGGAGAAGGCCCTGCTGCAGTGCAGTATGTGTGAAAAGGCCTTTCCAAAGGAAAGCCAACTCAAACTTCATAAGAGAATTCACACTGGAGAGAAACCATACCTGTGTAACACTTGTGGCAAAAGCTTTAGCAGAAAGGAACACCTGAATGGTCACATGAGGACTCATACAGGGGAGAAACCATACATGTGCCCTTCATGCGGTAAATGCTTTTTATCAACAAGTGACTTGAAACGCCATTTGAGAATTCACACTGGAGAGAAACCGTTTCGCTGCAACCACTGCGACAAATGCTTCAATCAGATGAGTTCTTTGAAATCACACATGAATAATATTCATAAGAGGGAGAGTCTGTAGTAAAGGTTGTGCATCCAAAGATGGAAACTAATTGTTACTGACACTGCTGTTCCAGCAAAACAACATGATGTACATATGAAAAAAGTTCACTTGTTTTACGACAACTCCTCCCTGAATGTTTACTACATAGAGAATGTCTGATTAAAGATTGAATAACTCATTTTTAAACTGTTATTTTAATTTGGCCACATGAATGCTGAAGCAGTATTTCCATAAAATTCCATCTCAGTTATAAAGGAACCAAACAAAGTAAATAATGTACCATTGAAAAAAACAACCGCTATCAAATTGCAAACACATACTCATTGACATTGGTAAACTTGTGGATGAGTTTGATTTGAGCTTATATACCAGTGATTTTCTGACTATGATCATTTGCCGTGGTTGTTTTTAATGCTTGATAGTTTGTCTACATAGCATAGATCTCAGCATGAAAGTGTTCTCTTGTTGGTGCAGTTTTGTCATGGTGCTGACTCTTCTAACCAGAATACTAACATAGTGTACTATGATAACAACAGGTGGGATACTTTGTTCACTGGCTCAGGAAGTCTTCAACCAGCTTGTTGAACTCGGCAGCAAACCTCAGGTGCAGGTTGTGTTTCCCTTCAGACATCAGGTGCAACCTACACAAAGAAGATGTTGTAGTGGAGATTGTGCCATTAGTGTACATTAGAAAATGTATGGTCTGTCATTTACTTTAATATTTTTTACACAGCATCTACAACAGAATGACTTCTATGTGCCGACAAGTTAGAGGTAATGAATACCAGTTAAAAGCTGTTGGTTACGGGACAACAAAAGTGCGACTTATATCCTGCCGTGATGCAAATGGCCTGTAACCACAGGGGACAACAGTAATGCATTTTGGTGCCTGAGAATGCACTACTTAGAAACATTGATAATAAAATGTGTTTCAATATGAAATCTTAGTGACAATGTTTGTCTAGCCCAGTGCAATCACCAATTAGCTTTATCAAGGCAATGAAGGTAATGAACGATTTGGCTCATTAGACTGCTTGTAAATCTTATTCACCAAAGCTTTAGTTAAAGATCAACAGTGAGCGAGCATCCATTATCTACAGTGAGCACCATCATTCATGAGACAATTACCATTTTTTGTTAATTTGGTCCTGTACTCTAGCACTTGAAAGGATACAAACTTTAATTTGAGGGTACATTCATACACATCAGATCAACAGTTTAGAAATGACAGCACTTTGTGTACATGGTCCCTCCATTTTCAGGGATCAAAAACCCAGGGACCCAAGTCAACAGTTTGGTTCAATATTGACAAAAAAAACTACTGGTGAACTCAATTACCGGTATGCCAAAAGATCCAGTAGACCAAAGAAGACCACTGTAGTCGATGACCAGAGAATACACTATGGGGAGGAAAACTCCCCTGACAACAGGCCAACAGATCGAAAACATTTTCCTGAATGCAGGTGTAGATGTGTCAAAGTCTACCATAATGTAGAAGAATACACCAGCAGGACTATGGCTGGGCAATATGGCCTGATTGCATATCTCAATACAATATGTACTCCAGAGCCCATTCACCTGACAACACTATTTAACGCAAACACAAACTCAGATGTTTCATTTCAAAATAATAGCGCTCGTTTTATCATTTTATTATCATTGCAATAAACATTGTAAATTCATTATAAAGCTAGTGAATTGTAACCAAATGCAGTTGTATTGTATGTAAAGAAAGGGATAGCAAACATGACACATTTAACATGTTTTTAATAACAACTTATTATTAAAAACATTAACAAATATGTTGTACACAAATTGACTGAATATATTGTCAGTGTCTCATGTAAAAAACGAGTACATTTGAAAGTCTTTCAATAGAGTCTGTTACGCAAAATAGACTAAATGTAGCAACACATGAACATGGACCCACTAACTATCTATGCAATGAACAAACAATGATTATTGCAATGAATGAGGACCGCTATTATTTTGAAAAGGGAAAGCCGAGTTCATGTTTCCGGCATAATATCGTGTTGCCAGGCGAATGGCCTCTGGAGTACACATCGTATTGAGATATGCAAATAAGGCCATATCGCCCAGCCCTAAGCAGGACTACAGAGGTTACACTACAAGATACAAACTACTGATAATTTTATGAGATTTTATAGTTATCTAAACACAATCGAAAAGCCCAAACAGTTCTGGAAAAAAGTTGTGGACAGATGAGCAAAGATTAACATGTAGCAGAGTGATGGAAAGAGGATTGTGGAGAAAAAAGAAATGCTCATGATGCAAATTACACGACGTCCGTGAAACACTCACTTGTCTTCACCGATGATGTGACTGCAGACAGAAGCAGAACAAGGGATTCTGAAGTCTACTGAAAAAGCGTATCTGCTCAGATAAAACCAAATGCCTCCAAAACGGCACTTCCTCGTGCAACATGCCAATGACCCTAAACATACTGCTAGAGCCACAAAGGGGCGTTTGATGGCCAAAAGGGGGAAATTCTTGACTGGCCGAGTCAATCCCCGGATTGAACATGTATTTTACATGCTGAAGAGGAGACTGAAGATAATAAGTCCTCGAAGCAAGCAGGAACTGAAGATGACTGCACCACAAGCCTGGCAGAGCATCACCAGGGAAGATACCCAGCGTCTGGGGATGTCGATGCAGTGCAGACCTCAAACAGTCTCATGCAAAGGATATGCAACCAATAATGAATAAGTATTACTTTATTCTGCATTCTATTCAACTATTCAAAGTGTTTTGGTGCCTGAAAATGGGAGGACCACGTACGAAAATTACTGTCATTTCTAAACAGTTTATCCGATACATATGAATGTACCCTCAAATTAAAGCCGACATTCTGCACTTCAACTTCATTTTATCCTTTCAAACTGAAAGTGCTACAGAAGCAAATTAATCAAAACATTTTCACCATCCAATGAATTATGGTGCTCACTGTATATCTCTTCACCATATGGCCAAAAGTATGTGGACACCCCTATTAATGGTGGAGTAATAATGGTCTGGGGCTGTTTTTCAGGGTTTGGGCTAGGCCCCTTAGTTCCAGTGAAGGGGCATCTTACTGCTACAGGATACAAAGACATTTTGGACAATTGGGTACTTCCAACTATGTGGCAACAGTTTGGGAATGGCCCTGTCCTGTTCCAACATGACTGTGCCCCTTTGCACAAATCAAGTCCATAAACACATGGGTCGATGAGTTTGGTGTGGAGGAACTTGAGTTTCTTACATCGTTTCTGCACAGATCTCTAAACCTCAACCCCTTTGAACACCTTTGGGATGAAGTGGATTGCGAGCCAGGCCTTCTTATCCAATGTCACAAATGCTCTTTTAGCTGAATGGGCACAAATTTCCACAGACACACTCCAAAAACCTTTGGTCATATAGTGTGTCCTGCTACAAACAGTTGTGTTCACACATTTACATACCCCTGGCAGAATTTGTGAAACTTTGGCAATCTTCGTAAAATATCAGTGATCATGCAGAAAAACATATTTTGTTTGTCAGGTGAAGCCATTTGTCACATAATTTTGTGTGCCCTTTTTAAATCCTAATGATAACTGAAATCACCCAAATGGCCCTTATCAAATGTTTACATACCCTTGAATGACCGGTCTGGTAATATACACACATGTTGACACACAGGTTTAAATGGCTAATAAGGGTTAAGTTTCCACACCTGTGACTTGATTATATGATAATTAGGTTCTACGTATGGTATACATGATTGTGTTTCATAGCCCTTGAGAGACTCCTGCGCATTTCATCCAGGGCTGCACTGATTCCTGGATACTGAGCCATGGGGGGAAAAAAATTACTGTCAAAGGACCTTCGAGAAAAGGTAGTTGAAGTTCATAAAACAGGAAAAGGAAATCCAAAAATCCAAAGATTTGAAAATGCCAATCAGTACCGTTCAAACGGATAGGTAGAAAATGAGGGGTTCTGTTGATACCAAACTGTGCTTAGGTAGAAGATTTCCGCCATAACTGCCAGGAAAATTGGTTGGGATGCAAAAAAAAAAACAAGCAACTTCTGCAAAATGTTGTGGCTGTTTCAAGATGCACAATAAGGAGGTACTCAAACGAAAATGGGCTGCACAGTCGAGTTGCCATAAAAAAGCTGTTACTGTGCCAACACCACAAAACAGCCTGCCTGCTTACAATGTGCCAAACAGCTCCTAGACAAGCCTCAAAACTACTGGAACAAAGTAATTTGGAGGGATGAGACCAAAATGTAACTTTATGGTCACAACCATAAACACTACGTTTGGAGCGGAGTCAACAAGGCCTTGACAAAGAACACCACCCCTATTGTGAAGCATGGAGGTGGATCTATGATGTTTTGGGGTGTTTGAGCTTCAGCGGCACAGGGATTGTAGTCAAAATTGATGGCAAGATGAATGCAGCCAGAAAACATTGGAGGACAATTTGCATTCATCAGCCTGGAAGCTGCACATGGGATGCACTTGGACTCCAACATGACAATGATTTAAACAAGGCCAAGTTGCCCTTCAGTGTCTACAGCAGAAAACAGTGAAGGTCCTGGAGTGGCCATCACAGTCTCCTGACCTCAATATCCTTGAGCCACTTTGGGGAGATCTGAAACATGCAGTTCATGCTAGACAATCCAAGAATTTACGGAATCTGGAGGCTTTTTCGCGAGAAAATAAAGGGCCTCATCGGCAACTATCACAAAAGATCATTAATGCTGATGTGGGCAATACACAGTATGAAGAACAAAGGGTGTGCAAACTTTTGAATGGGGATCATCTCATTACAAAAAACACTACAAACCCCTTGTAGGGGAACCCCAGCCATGTCATGTGCAACCCCAATTTTAAAAGTTGGCACAGTATTGAAAATGCAACAGACAAAAAGTGTAATTTTAAAAGGAAATTCACCCTGTACTATATTGGAAAACACATTATTAACACATTATATGATGTTTCAATTTATTTTTGAAAATATACACTAATTTAAAATCTAATGACCCCAACACAAAATTTGGGAGAGTCGGCTGTAATAAGTTAGTTACCTAGCATTCGGGCACTGAAGACACCAGTTGGTTAAGTTTAGCAAGCGTAATTTTCCACCATTCATTCAGTATCCATGTATTCAGCTGCACAACTACTGTATGGGGCCTTCTTTGACTTATTCTGAGCATAATGCTCCACACATTCTCTACCTGAGACAGGTCTGGACTGCAGGCAGACCATGCTAGCACCCACACTCTCTGCTTACGCAACAATGCGCTTGAAATCTGGGCAGATAGGGTTTGGCGTTGTCCTGTTCAGATAGGGTTCGGCATTGTCCTGCTGGAAAATACAAGGACGTCCCTGGAATAGACATTCTGGATGGCAGCATATATGTTTCTCTAAAATTTGTACATATCTTTCTGCAGTAATGGTGCTCTCACAGATGTTCACAAACCAGCACTAACCAGACACAAACAATTGAGCCTATTTGGAGTGAATTTGGAACATGTGGGGGGCTGAGTTACCTCAGAATGACCTATTAAATAATATTTAGTATCTAAAAAACTATAGTAGCACAAATGAAAATTTCAACTGCACAAAACAACACTAACGAGGAACAAATGATTGAGCCTATTTTGAGCGAATTTGGTGCATGTGGGGGTGCCAACTTCACGCTGGTCTCATGGTTTCTTTCAAGAAGGGTCCACATCTGCCAGGAAATGTACCTGCTGAGCTGGACCTTAGTGTTTATGATGAAACGAGGTGAGACAATAATAGTGACTTTTTTTTCCTGTAACCATTGCTTGTTTTAAGATATATGATTAAAACCAATGGTATTCGAATGATTCATCATCCTAGTTTCATGGTGAGAACATCTGTTGTGCGTGCAATGCAAGATTTTGCATGTCAATGTGATTTATATAGTTCCAAAGTGTTTCTAAAACCATAATCTATATTTAGGAGCTAAATAATGTTAAGTAGACATCCTCACTTATTCTTGATATAAGTTTGTACAGTAAACATGTAATATGTTGTTTGGACAACATTGTGTCTGTAACTATTTAGAAATATCATATTTGAAAACAATTCTTTCCATTTTGTTTAGATATAAATCAGCATAATTATCAGTTTTAGGCCTTTTACTTATTGGAAGCATTTGGCCTGCTCAGGTCATGTAATGTACATAGCCGAACTGGCATCTACCAGTCTGACCCAAGATATTTTCAACCTGGCCTGAAGCCTATCTTGGTAAAGCGTGCGCTAAGGTGTGTTAGGTTTGTTAAAATGGAGCCTTAAGAATTGCCATTCGGTTGGGCTTGTGAAAACAGAGACTTAAGGCTTCCCATTGGGTTAGGCTTGTTCATTTTGAGCCTTATGAATGTAAAGCAGGTTGCTCTATCCTGCTCTTGGAGAGCTACTCTCCTGTCAGTTTTCCAACTAATTATCAGAATCAGCTGGGCTAAAATATATATATATATATCTAAATAAAAAATATATCTATAAAAAATATTTCTATATAAAAAATGTATCTATATAAAAAATATATCTATATAAAAAATATATCTATATAAAAAAAATATCTATAAAAAATATATCTATATAAGAAATATATCTATATAAAAAATATTTTTTAACAATTATTTAAAAAAAGGGGTGTCGAAAGGATGCATGAGCATTGATGAATAATATATTATCCATAACTTTACAGCTTCTCCCCCAAAAATTAAAGAAGCAGGATTGAGCATGTAAAGGATGTCAGCCTACCTTGAACCCTTGATGTGTTTGAGGAGATATTCAGGGTGGAAGCTAGGCACCATGGGATCCTTCACTCCATGAATGATGAGGGTAGGACAGCTGATGTGAGGGAGCATCTCAATACAGATACTGCCTGAACAACACAGGAATATCAGAACATACATTTAAGGATCCATATTCCAGACAGATAATCCTTAGCAGAAGAACTGACAACTGATGGATTTATTATCAAGATATCGTAGCTCGTACCTTCTGGTCTCTGGGCGAACTGTCCAATCCCATCCACCCAGCCTTCCCAGGTCTTAATAAAGAGCTCTTCTCCATACATGTCCTCCATGGGTCTCCTCATCCGCTCACTCCAGAGAGACACATCACGGATCGCTGAGGGCAAACACACAGACATGCAGACATAAACTCATCCCCTCACTTCACAGGACTACATAGTGGCACACACGCATAACAGGACTTCACCATTGTAGATCTTTAGGTCTTGTGGGGAAACAAATGCATTTGAGCCCCAAACCACTGTCTTATTAATGAGGGAGGGGTTCTTGGCAGCTGCAATCAGAGCTGTGATGCCTCCGTCACTCCACCCTAAGAGAGAAAACTTTGGAATCCTAAGTGCCTAAAGGAGAAAATGCAGAAGAAAGAAAACACACAGAGAAACAGAGGAAAGGGATTTGTGAAATAGAAAGGAACTGCGTGAGTAAGAGGCATCTGTTTAGTTCATGATTCAACCTTTTCTTTGTGTAAACGGGGAAATCAGCCTGTACATCACAGCACAAACTCAAGACCTGAATTTGACTGAGAGGTCAGACCTGCATCAGGTCCACAGCGTCCTGGGCGTCCCTCTCAAAAAAGTCCAAGGGGAAGTCTCTTTCTGGAGGGCGTGATCGCCCATATCCTCGTGGGTCCCAGCCAATCACAGTGAAGTGTTCTTTATTCAGAGACTTCAGCTGTGGCCCAAAGTCAGTCTCTGCACTTCCTGTGAATAGAACAAAGACTAGTAACCAATGAAGATCTCAACTGTTTTATATAATTATGGCAGTGCATGATATTGTCTTGTCTACATGACACATATAGACGATAACGACTAAGTCATTAGACTGAGAGGTCTCAGACGTTGTTACCCAGAGCTCCAGGCAGCAACAGAACAGCATGTTTTCCACTTCCAGTCTGTTGGTAGAAAAGATCTACGCCATTTACATGTTGGCTACCTGATACCACTGAGGTACTAAGGGGAAACAAAGAACAACATTAGATGAAGATATAAACTTGACAGAGACAACACATATTTAACTAATACAGTAATGATACTGGAATATGAACCGCAGTGCAAGCGAAGCATGGGATGGTTCAACAGCACCATCTACTGCCTCTCATATCTATGAACCTGTACAGACAGACAGTGAGAACTGCGGTATCTATTGCCAACTCCATAAGGGAGTCAGTATTAATAACTGAAAATAGTTAGCTTCAGTGCTAGTTAGCTAGGTACATTGGAATGCACAGAATGTTTGCTGAATTAATGTATTATTACCAGTAGTGCTGCGCGTCTCTCATAGCATTTTTGGTACAGCGAAGTCCTCTTCCACAGAATAACAACGCCATTTCTTAAACAAATTGTTTGAAATTTAATTTCACGCGAAAGTTTATAACAATTCTGAAGTGTTGCCATATGCATCACATAGACATAGCTATATAATAACATGCAGCAGAGTTCATGTTTGTTTAAAAAAACAGCTTGAAGTTCGAGTCAACTATTTCGACATGTAAAGCGTTTTTTTGCCGAAAGTAGCGAGGCGAATGTTGCACTAAATTAATACACTAGGTAGCTTAAGGTTAAACTAGAGTTGCTTTTACGTTCAGTCTATTGTGTATTCACAAAAATATTTAGATTGGAAAATGACATAAAATAAACCTCTCAATCGACTATGTCATGATATTATGAAATGATGGATCATCTATTCTGGTTCTGCCCAATGGTTGTGAAATTCGGGAATCAAGTGTACGCTTGGTTATTGGGTCATGGGGTCTATGGAATGAAACATGCTGACAGTGAGACTGACCTCAGAGCCCTAAATATAGAGCATTCCTCAGTTCCTATGGCGGTCTATGGGAGTGTCGTAACTCTGTTTTTCAACGGCTCGGTGACCTAATAGACCAGAGTCATTCAATGGAACATATGACCATTCTCTTGGGTAAAATTCGTATTTAAGAGCACATCAGCGGATATTTTAAGATTAGTTAGATTAAAATATCTGATCAAATAACTCAAAGCAAAATCGAAAAATGCATTAGTTTTGGAAACAAGGAAATTCGATTTTGGATGGATGGAAATAATTATAGGAGATGTGGATACATTGAATACGTTTTTTTCTTTAGCGTAGTTTAATTTGGCAAATTTACATGTAGGAAAAAAACATTTAGAATTGGTTTGGGGAATAGAGGTAATTTAAATATCAGAACCACAGAAAGATGGAGCGATGTATGTGTTTGTGGTTTTAGGTGTTGTGTGAGCGAGTGTGGGTGTGAGAGCATTGAGCATGTGTAGGTGTGAGCATGAAATTAAAGATAAAGGAAAACATTTAAAATAGAAATAAATTAAATAAAAAATACCTATGAACATTGGGGGTGGATGTTGTATTGTTTTACGGTCAGAGCACTACCCAGCTAGCATAGAGCTGGCGGGACACAGGCGGACCAGCAGAGGCAGAGCTGGTGGTCCGCCAGGCAGGTTGCTCATCGTTTAACCAGCGGTCCACTGCCGGCCAAGAGGTACACCGGCAGGTGAACAGCATTTTAGACCTTGAAAAATATAGTTTAAAGTAAAAAAAGACAAGCTTTTTTTCTTTAATATATATTTTAGAACTGAATTCAATTTTGAATTTTAAAATAAACTTAACTGTGTTTGTACTGTTTTTGAATGTTGTTGTAACCAAATGTATAAATAATTTAAAATATTTTTAATTACAGATAGAAATCTAGAACATAAGCTTAGCCTAGCCTAGGATATAGCCCATACGCAGCTGATGGACTAACTGGAACAATGAGTGCGTAGTCCCGGAGGATCTCTGTCTAAAACTCTGCTCACACGCCGGAAGACCGCTCATTCGCCAACACTTCCGCTGGTGGACCGCCCGTTAAACGATGAGCAAAAAGCTAACGGACTGTGAGCTTTAACCGCCGGTGGTCCGCCAGCTTTATGTTTGTGAATATGTATGTGTAGGTGTAATGTAGCTATGCGTCATGGTCTTGTGGTCCGGGATGGTCATTGGAGCTCAAACTTCAAAGTGAGATTGGTCAGTATGACAAGCCATTTGGTGGAGGTGGTGTGTAAATTAAAATAAAAAAAAGAAGATGAGCATATGAAAAAAGAATTATAGCGAAAGAACGGTAGGAGGAAACTTCTAGGTAGGAGGAATATTGTATTTTTAAGTACAACGGCTTGCATCTGGCCACACCAATGAAACCGTACGCTTCTATATACAACCCCAAAAATGTTGGGACAGTATGGAAAATGCCATGAAACAAAAATGTCATTCGAAAATTAAAGTAACCCTACTATATTGAAAACACATGCAAGGTTTTACTTCATAAATTAAATTTATACAGTGGGGCAAAAAAGTATTTAGTCAGCCACGAATTGTGCAAATTCTTCCACTTAAAAAGATAAGAGTGGCCTGTAATTTTCATCATAGGTACACTTCAACTATGACAGACAAAATGAGAAAACAAAAATCGAGAAAATCACATTGTAGGATTTTTTATGAATTTATTGGTAAATTATGGTGGAAAATAAGTATTTGGTCACCTAAATACAAGCATGATTCTGGCTCTCACAGACCTGTAACTTCTTTAAGAGGCTCCTCTGTCCTCCACTCGTTTCCTGTATTAATGGCACCTGTTTGAACTTGTTATCAGTATTAAAGACACCTGTCCACAACCTCAAACAGTCACACTTAACTCCACTATGTACAAAACCAAAGAGCTGTTAAAGGACACCAGAAACAAAATTGTAGACCTGCACTAGGCTGGGAAGACTGAATCTGCAATTGGTAAGCAGCTTGGTGTGAATCAACTGTGGGAGCAATTATAAGAAAATGTAAGACATACAAGACCACTGATAATCTCCCTTGATCCGGTACTCCACGCAAGATCTCACCCTGTGGGGTCAAAATGATTACAAGAACGGTGAGCAAAAATCCCAAAACCACATGGGGGGACCTAGTGAATGACCTGCAGAGAGCAGGGACCAAAGTAACTAAGGCTACCATCAGTAACACACTACACTGCCAGGGACTCAAATCCTGCAGTGCCAGACGTGTCCCCCTGCTTAAGCCAGTACATGTCCAGGCCCGTCTGAGGTCAGCGAGAGAGCATTTGGATGTTCCAGAATAGGATTGGGAGAATGTCATATGGTCAGATGAAAACAAAATGGAACTTTTTGGTAAAAACTCAACTTGTCGTGAAAGAATGCTGAGTTGCATCCAAAGAACACCATACCTACTGTGAAGCATGGGGTGGAAACATCATGTTTTGGGCCTATTTTTCTGCAAAGGGACCAAGACGACTGATCTGTGTAAAGGAAAGAATGAATGGGGCCATGTATCGTGAGATTTTGAGTGAAAACCTTCCACCAGCGAGGGCATTGAAGATGAAACATGGCTGGGTCTTTCAGCATGACAATGATCCCAAACACACTGCCCGGGCAACAAAGGAGTGGCTTCGTAAGAAGCATTTCAACATCCTGGAGTGGCCTAGCCATTCACCAGATCTCAACCCTATAGAAAATCTTTGGAGGGAGTTGAAAATGTTTGACCTCTGTCATTGCCAACAAAGGGTATATAACAAAGTATTGAGATGAACTTTTGTTATTGACCAAATACGTATTTTCCACCATGATTTACCAATAAATTCATAAAAAATCCTACAATGTGATTTTCTGGACTTTTTTGCCTAATTTTGTCTGTCATAGTTGAAGTGTACCTATGATGAAAATTACAGGCCTCTCTCATCTTTTTAAGTGGGAGAACTTGCACAATTGGTGTCTGACTAAATACTTTTTTTGCCCCACTGTATTAAAAAATATACACTAATTTCAAATCTAATGACTGCAATACTCTTCAAAATAGTTGGTACAGTTGACTGTTTACCACTGTGTAACATCACCTTTTCTTTTATTAGCACTTCTTTAGTATTTGGGCACTGAAGACTTTCCCCCCATTCATCCATTATGCATGTTTTCAGCTGCTCAACAGCAGAGGTGTGAATCTTCACTGATCTCCCGAATCAATTCGATTACGATGATCATGTCAGCGATTCGATTTGATTCGATATCTCGATGCATCCCGATGC
>JACXGM010002136.1:37377-49094 GCA_016801145.1 Umbra pygmaea
CACACACACACACACACACACACACACACACACACACACACACACACACACACACACACACACACACACACACACACACACACACACACACACACACACACACACACACACACACACACACACACACACACACACACACACACACACACACACACACACACACACACACACACACACACACACACACACACACACGCGCTTTTCAAGTTTTTCAAGCTAATTCAGAATTGTTTTGCACTAACTATACATATACTGACATTGTTTACTCTGAAGATCCACACCCTGTTTTTTGTTTTACTGTTCTTGAGTAATTCATGTATAACTTGTGTAATTCATATGTAACTTTATGTCATCTTGCACCTTTGTGCTTTTATCTTGGCCAGGTCGCCGTTTCAAATGAGAAACTGTTCTCAACATGCCCACCTGGTAAATTAAACGTAAAATCAAAATAATAAAATAAAACAAATCAAAAATCATTACTACTGCTGAGCTTCATATCCTGCACAAATGTAATACACAAAGCTCTTCGTTGAAACGAAGCACAGGTTTTTGCTGTTCATGTTATATATACAGCATCCTAGCTGTGTCAGTCAGCCCCAAAATCTACGGGCAGGACTAAAAAATTCATGCTAACATGCTGTTGAATAAGAGTGCTACATTGTGTTTTCTTTTTTTCCCAAATAAATCAATTAATCACATTTAATTTATAAAACCCTTTTTACATCAGTAGTTGTAACAAAGTGCTTTCACAGATACCCAGCTTAGAACACCAAAGAGGAAGAAACAATGTGAAATTAAAGCACAGTGGCTAGGAAGAACACCCCAGTAATTTATTTCCCAGGAAGAAACCTAGAGAGGATCTAGACTCAGCGGGGTGGCCATTCCTTTTCTGTGTGTGCTAGGTGTAAAGAATAACATTGCATGTCCAATTAAGGCAAAGTTGTTTGTCAGTACACATTAAGGTCCTGTGTCTTGGAGCATGATCCGAAAGTTCAGATCTTCATGTGGGCTATGTCCAGTCTTTAGACAGATCCAGATCAGCTGCACAGCCAGGTATACAGAAACAAGAACAGCCAGATGAGTTGTGCGTAGTGACCGTGGCTTTGGACAAGGTTGTCATCAAGCCGGGTATCAAAATGTGTTTGACTACATGGGTTTCGAACTTGCAGGCTATTGTCAAATTAAGATGTACAGTGCACCCGGAAAGTATTCACAGTGCGTCACCTTTTCCACATTTTGTAATGTTACACCCTTATTCAGAAATGGATTCAATTCATTATTTTCCTCAAAATTCTACAAACAATACCCCATAATGACAATGTGAAAGGAGTGTGTTTGAAATCTCAGCAAATCTATTAAAATTAAAACATGAAAAAAATACATGTAGGCTACATAGTTTTTGCCATGACCCTCAAAATTGAGCTCAGGTAGGTCAAGGTCATTTTATTTACATAGCGCATTTACAACAGCCACTAGGCTGACCAAAGTGCTTTACAGAAAAGTAATAAATCTAAAAATAAAGTAATAAAAAATACCTATATCACAACACACAGTAACACAAGTATGGAAGCAGAATAAAACATAGGCTAAAAATAAAAATTTAAAATCAGCCAGAGATGTAGGTTAGTATGCTGAAGAGAAGGCAAGGCAAGGCAAGGCAAGTTTATTTATATAGCACATTTCATACACAATGGCAATTCAATGTGCTTTACATAAACAGGAAAACACAAAAATTAAAAACAGATAAAATTAAAGCATTTAAAATAAAAGTAAAAAACAGTTAGAAAAATAGTACAGTTTAAGAAATAAAAGAGATTGAACGAACATATAAAATATAGTGCAATCAGTTTGGACTTAGCACAGAGTTCATTCAGTAAAAGCATAGCTAAACAGATGTGTTTTGAGTCTGGATTTAAAGGTGACTACTGTTGGAGCACATCTGATTTCCTCTGGGAGCTGGTTCCAGCTGCGGCTGGCATAGTAGCTAAAAGCAGATTCTCCGCATTTTGTCTGAATCCTTGGTATCTCTAGCTGATGTAATCCTGATGATCTGAGTGGTCTGTTGGGTTTATATTCAATGATAGCGAAGGCTGCCTAGAGGTCTAGGAGAACAAGAACAACGGTGTCTCCGGAATCAGTAGAGAGATAAAAAAAAATCAATAGGACAGAGTGACGGTTTGAGCTTGACAATCAGGTCCTTCAGTGACTCGAGGTTGATAGGATCAAAAACTTTCCAAAAGTCAGCAACAGGTGTCGAGATCGGAGGGATATATGAATAAGGACAGACACTAAGTCGTGGTTTAGTGATTTTGTTAATAAAAAATCTTAAGAAGTCTTTACATAGAGCCTCTGATGCAATAGACAATGTGTTAACAGGAGGGTTTATAACAGATTGAATGACTAAAAACAGGACCTTGGGGTTGGAGTGATTAGATTAAATTAGATTTGAAAAATAAGATGCTTTTGCAGACTTTGCAGCATTCTGGTACTATGCAGTAAGAGAGTCTTTGAACATATGGAATGAGACCTGAAACCTGTCCCGTTTCCATTTGCGTTCTGCCTTTCTACAGACTTGTCTTTGGTGACGAGTGTCAGAGTTTTGCCACATTTGAGATTTAATGCTATGTGGACAAGCCGGCAGCGTGAAGAGAGAGAGTTACTTAAAATTGTTATGATCCCGCCCCCACGTCCGCTAATGCGAGGCGAGTTAAAAAATGTGGTCGGTGGAACCAGTTCTGAGAAGGGAGTTAAGTCGCCAACCTTTATCCAGGATTCTGTGATGAACATAAAATCCAGGTTGAGTGAAGAGTAAAAATCATTTAATACAAAGGTGTTATTCACCACAGAGCGAGCGTTTATCAGCGTCATCTTCAGAGGAGGAATTGTAGCGTAAGATGAGGACGCTTTTCTTAATGAGCGGAGATTTCTGAGATTAGCTCCATGCGGCCGAGAGTGGAGACAACTTTGGAGGGCAGCCCGAGTAACATGACTCCGAAACCGTGGGAAAACAGGACAGAGCCAACGATACACCACACCCCGCGGGCGCCAGGCAGCAGGGACGCCACGAAGCGAGATACCTGTCCGTAGGTAAGCCTTCAGTTTTGCAATGTATCCTCACGGGTTCCTCGTCTCTTCTTTCGTTTTCTCTGCGGGGAGATGAGCGGCCAGTGGCGGATATCATGCAGGGAGATCGGTTGGAGAGGCTCGTGCGATTTGAATTAGGGACAGCCCACGTCGAAGGATTGGGAGTTAGTGAGTGAGTCCACAGCAGAGAGGCGGATGTCAAGGAGAGTTTGTTGGGCGTAGACCAGACGTGTGGCGCAGGAGAGAGACATGGTTAGCGAACAGAGGACAAGCCAGGAGAGCAACAGACGGCAGGCCAAACACACAGATTGCACATGATTCGGAAAGCCACACACCTGTCAATATAAGGTCCCACAGTTAACAGTGCATTTCAGAGTACAAACCAAGCCATGAAGTCCAAGGAATTGTCTGTAGACCTCCGAGACAGGGTACAGAAAAATATCTGCAGCATTGAAGTTCTCAATGAGCACAATGGCCTCCATCATTCATAAATTGAAGAAGTTTGGAAACAACAGCATTTTTCCTAGAGGTGGCCACCCAGCCAAACTGAGGGATTGGGGGACAAGGGCATTAGTCAGGGAGGTGATCAAAAACCTGATGGTCAGTCTGACCGAGCTCCAGTGTTTCTCTACAGAGAGAGGAAAACCTTCCAGAAGAACAACCATCTATGCAGCACTCCAGGTCTGTATGGTAGAGTGGCTAGATGGAAGCCATTCCTCAGTAAAAGGCACATAAGAGCCTGCCTTGAGTTTGCCAAACGGTACCTGAAGGACTCCCAGACCATGAGAAACAAAAATCTCTAGCCTGAATGGCAAGCGTCATTCATCACCTGTACAACACCATCCCTACAGTGAAGAATGGTTGTGGCAGCATCATGCTGTGGACATGTTTTTCAGTGGCAGGAACTAGGAGACTAGTCAGGGTCGAGGGAAAGATAAATGCAGCAATGTACAGAGACATCCTTGCTGAAAACATGCTCCAGAGCACTCTGGACCTTAGACTGGGGTGAAGGTTAATTTTCCAACAGGACAACAACCCTAAGCACACAGCCAAATTAACAAAGGAGTGGCTACATGAAAACTCTTTGAATGTCCTTGAGTGGCCTAGCCAGAGCCCAGACTTAAACCCGATTGAATATCTCTGGAGAGATCTGAAAATATCTATGCACTGGACACTCCCCATCCAACCTGATGGTGCTTAAAAGGTCCTGCAAAGAATAATGGGAGAAACTGCCCAAAAATAGGTCTGCCAAGCTTGTAGCATCATACTCAAAAAGATTTGAGGCTAATTGCTTCCAAAGGTGCTTCAACAAAGTATTGAGCAGAGCCTGTAAATAAGTATGTATGTGTGCCTTTCCATTTTTAATGAATACGATTTCTAACACATTTCGTCCTTTTTGGAATAAGGGTGTAACATAATAATTTGTAGAAAAAGTGAAGCACTGTGAATACTTTCCAGATGCACTGTGTTGGCACACTTCATGACATTTAGGAAAACTGAATGCAAAATTATACACAATCAGTCATATGTAGGGCACTAAGATGATGGGGAGCTGTATACATGTATATTAACACAATCATTTCTCAAAAAAAAAACATTTATTGACCATATATTGATAAACATAATCATCCCCTGCATGATCCAACCAAAGGCTTCCTTAATGGGTAAACGGCGGCTTGGGCGACTTGTGGTTGGTCGTTTTGTCATCCCACAGATCTGTACAAGGAGTTGCAGAGCTGCTGACAAGGCAGGGTTAGTGGGAATTGGCAAGGAAGGAAAATTGGGAAAAATCACAAAAAATAGTTTTTTAATAAAAACAAAGTGATGTCTGTTTAAAATTCTCTAGTTTCTGTTTTCATGGGATATAAAAATGAGGTTGCAAGCATGTAAAATCCCTTTGTTATCCACCACCATGTGTAAACCAAAGAGCTTTCAGCTGAATGAAGAAGACAAATGGTTGTTGACCTAGCATAATAAACGGTAAAAAAGTGGTATGAAAGAAGATCTTACTGAATCCCACTCACACATTTTACACCTGAACTTTACCAAGCATTATTGGAACAGTGTGGTGTGGTCAGATGAAACTAACATGTAACTTTGTGGTAGATTATTGATGCTTTGGGGCTGTTTTTTCCACTAGTGGGGCAGGGTTATGGGTACAATCGATGGCATAATGAATTCCACAACCAGGGCCCGGTTCCCCAAAACGTTCTTATTGCTAAGTAGTTCTTAACCTATTCCTTAACCTCTCTCTTAACCTCATGGCACGGTTCCCGACATGTTCGTACGCTAAGTATATCTTCTGTAAGTCACACTTTCGTAAGGTTGGTCTGGACCATTCGTAAGCTCTCTCTTAGCGTTGTTTGAGCTCAAGTTGCTAGTCGGTGCCACTGTGCAGCAGTCTTTAGAAATCAGTGCAGCGCAGTACAAGTCAAACTATGTATGTTGACAATGTTTTGTCTCAACAATGATTTTAAGACTAATAATAAAATATGTTCGCAATGGATACAGGCCTATTTATGAAATTGACTTTATTTGGTATCAGAACTAATATGTGGTAAATAGCCAAGGCTATTTCGTAATGTCATTAAAGCATTTAAATTTGCAATCACTTTTGATAATTAAAGTCTGGCAAACAATTTGACTCTAAATGGCTAAGATCTATAAATGGGTAAGCATGGTGGTGTCCAGTAAGCGACCAACTATGGCAGTGATCCAACGTGTCCTTGTATTGAAACAAAGACGGCGCCGGCTGCGGAGCCGTTTAGTCCATGTCAATTGTTTTATTCGGCAAAACTTCAGCCCTTTTGAGATTTTTCCTGACGTCCTGCCAGGACCTTGGTGTGCCTGATCCGGAGGCAGCCTTGCTATGTCGCTCCATAGCTCTTTTTTGTTGCTGTTGCACAAGTTATTCCGAAAGCTGGAAAACAGTGTCACCTTGTGCAAGCTCACCTAGTCCAGCAAAACTTCAAGTTCCTCTGACGAGAAGCTTGGTGCCCTTTTTTTACATTGCTTCCCCACCCTATTCTCTATCTAACTCTCTGTCTCTCTGTTTATTTAAGAGGCAGCGCGTTAAGAAGCTTCTTAAGGGACACTTCGGGGAACATACTTAGGAACATAAACAACTTCGGTAAGATATATCTTTTTGAGTCTTCTTAGCGCGCTAAGTATGAACGTTATCGGGGAACCGGGCCCAGATTATTTCAGCTAAAATACCTGGTTGCCACTGGCAGGAGATACATGATGTGGCCTTAAGACAATGATCCCAAATCTATACAGCTCCACCACTGCAAATCATAAAGGAGTGGTCCAAGATCCCTCCAAAGGTGTGTGCTAAGCTGGCCAGACTTCACAAGAAGAGGCTCAGTGCTGTTATGCACTCTACTGTATTCTTCATGAATTATTGATTGTAAATTTGAAATCTTTGTTTATTTATTTATGATTTTTCCCCTTGCCGGCAGCTACCCACGTCCTTGAACAGATGCGGGATGGTGAAGGGCGCTCACATGGTTCATCCAACCACATGTCGTAGAGCCGGCCAATTCTTTATGCCCTGCTCATCCAACATGGAAGCCTTCAGTCAGCTCATGTGTGGGATGAATACACTCAACAACTGTACTTCCGCAATTGAATTTACAGGCACCCGATCTGCACACAAGGAGTCGCTGGTTAGTGATGTGGTAAGGTAGATAATTCAACTTATCTATCCCAAATCCCAGGTAGTGCTATGCCAATTTGCGCTGCCTCATTCTGGAGTTCCCGGTAAAGTCGAAGAAGCCATAGTCAGGCTCTAACCACTGACTATCAAGATGAATAATACAATTTCTTTGAAGAAATTATTATATTGAAACAGAAGTATACAGGCCCCTGTTACATTTTTGACCAAAATATACAGTACCTCATTATTTGTATTTTTTGCATTCCTTTTTGCTCAAGTTTATAAAGGGTCCCAATACTTTTTGAGTTTACTATACCGGAGGTTGTTAGTGTGACTTCACATACGATATTTATCTTGTGTCCTGGTTGGACAAGCTGTGTAAAAGCAGAATGGCTTGGTGGACGCCTATCTCCCATGGTCTAAGCCGTTGGGAGTTGCAATAATGTGAGAATGTTATTTCTACTTTTTGTTTCAACAATTTTGATGTACCACTTAACTTTCCATTAATTTGTCCTGGTGGGATGCCCAGAAAAGAGCAGGCTGCCCCATCCTTGGATAATTCTCCAGTACACTGAGGGCCTACAAACCCTGTCCCTAACCAGCCAGCGATAACTCTGTACTGATTTTGCTTTCAGCCTTTTCAGATCTTCATACAGAGAGGAACTACCTTCTGACTGAAACATGGTGATGACCCGAAACATCCACAGCCAAAACACACTGAACAGAAAAATACTAACTTCTGTTTTTTAATTAATATGTCAATTTAGGTCAGCCTGACTGTGGACCATTTTTGTAATACGTAAGCATAATAGAACTTAAACTATATGAAATTGTATTAAATTGGGTGAATGTTTCTTGACATGAAACTGTTGTCTTATTGTAAACGCCTCCTCCCCTGGCTTCACGCCAACTCATGCAGTACACACAAAGCCACAACAGGAACAGAGTGAGGCTAGACAAAAAGCTAAAAATACATCACAGAACGGGGAGGTGATAAATGTTATGGGCACAAGTTACTGTAAATGACATGACTAAACTCATTCCATTGCTACATCTACTACAATAACAACAACAACAACAACAGGTAAAATTAGATTAGAATATGGAATAAATAAATAAAAGAAATCGAACCAAATACATTTTATACTTTATTGTCCAGATTTGTGAGAAACACATACTTTTGTGATACTTACCGTACTCTGTTGCCAGACTTGCTGAACGTTCTAAAATGGTTTGTAGTCCAGTCCACTGTTGCAGTTGAATGTTAGTTGACTGCAACTATCTGGCTATTAGATGGAAGTAACAGAGATAACCACAGACGATGTGCCTATCCAGCCCCACACCACTCAGGTTTAGCCCTACAGAGCTATGAAATTGGGCTGGCATATACCAAAACCTCAACTTGTAGGGTTAAGGTCACATTACATCAATATGTATGACCAACGGGTTCACGACCATCCACTGTCTTAAGCCTTGATCATGCTTGGTGAACCTGGTCAAACTACTAAAAAAGATCTTATCAAATATTAAATGTCGGCACCAGAGGAGTACAAATGACCTGACATCTCCATAAAATCATGATGGGCTTTAACAGGTCTCTAGATGTGGGAAAAAATTATCATAACAATATTCACTACATTTGGAACAGGATTACAAGACTAGATTTAAAGAGATTTAGATTTTCTTGTAAGTCATGTAACCATTTAAAAACAACATGGCATCTGGCAGACAGATTTCCATCACAGGAGATAGGAATCAAAATTAACCAGTTGTCATTTGTAGAATGTATGTTTCTCAGAATATGCTATTGTTATTTTGGATTGACAAATTTAATAGGCTCTAAGATCGTAAATGACTAAACACAAAGATTACTTAAAGATATGCTGTAAGTAGACAGTTTGAAAGAACAGGATCTTTATTTTTGGATATTCTGTAATTTGTGAATGAACCACATTTTAGGTGCTGCCTGATCTCTACCTGGGAAACATCAAGAGTATTGTCACCTTGTGTGTCGGGGGTGTAGGTAGTGAGTGTGTCTGTGGGATATAGTGTGTGTGAGTGCGCAAATGCGTGTGTGGGGTGTAGGTGTGTGGCCAGGGGTTGTCCCTTTACGGGGGTGTCCCCTAGACACTCTGTTCAAATCTCCAGATCTTTCCACAGAGCAGCTACTGTAAAGCACCAATATAAAGGGTGTTTATGTAATAAGGTGTGTAAATAGTGATTGTTGCTATTATACTATTGAGTACATCAGCCAAAACCAATGCATGGTCACCTATCCTGTGTAAGGATAGCTTTGGGTGTAATTTCCAAATCAGCTTTTATTTCCTAAAGCGGCGCTTAAGACCTTGATTACCCATTACACCTCCTTGTCATGAGAAAACATGCTTCTGGTACATCTGTCCTAGGTTTACACCCTTAAGCTTCCTTTTAAAGACTGAATTTGATTAGAACATTTACTGTTTCTTGCTTTTGGGCCAAGGTGTTGGACTATTTTAGAAACACTGGTTTTCCGGTTTTTCTTTCAGTTCAAATTAAGAAAAACCTGTTTGTGAGAGGTTGTTGTTTGGAGATCCTTGGGGAGTTGGTTGTTGTTGTTGAGCAGAAAAGTCTTTAATTAGGATAGAGGTACCTGTGTTCTTTGTGATTGGAGGAATGGGCCTACGTAGTTTTTTTGCAGTAGTGTGGCGTTAGCACCTCTAGAGTTGTGGATTGGATTATCATTGGAATGTTGTAGATATACTTCAAAAGTTGGACCTCACTGCACTGTAAATTACTTTGGATTAAAGCATATGAATGGCAGATTATATTATTCTCCTTTCCATTCTCAAAGGCACAGGACATGGAGTGGATGGCCAAACACAGTATCACCCACATTTCATCAATTCATGACACAAATGCTGCCCTGTTACAAGTGAGGCTGACCTGACCTGGCCCTGTTGACATCGATCCTTTTCTAAGAACAAAAACACACTTACCTTCATTTGATATTGGTCTTAATTGTAACCTCATGTTTGGACGCCTTCATATCATTATTACATTGTGAAAGTTGTAAGACTTGACTTACTCTTTCAACATCAGGCTGTGTGATTTAGAAAACAATGTATTCTGGGTAAATATCTATGCCTTAATGCCTATGCGATAATGATTATTCTCAAATACTTATGGAAAAGTAAATACCTGTTGTTATTATGTCACCAATACACACTTCTCTCTTACAACTCCTGAAATAGAAAACTGAAATTGTTATGAAAGTCAAACTTTCTTATCCCTATTTTCAATTGTTATGTGGAAAGTACTACAGACTTCTGGTATCACTCATAAGACAGTGCTTATCCAGTTCATGTTATACATCTCAAGTCTCATTTGACAGCATGTTGATAAGATTGAAATATTCTACACTTGTTTTAAAAGCATTCATACATCCATAGTTTTGGTACTGATATTGTTGACGGTTAATATTTATAATGACACGGAAGTGCAACATTAAAGGTTTCTCTGGTTTTTCAGACCTATTTCAACATTTGAATGAATGCCTCTGTGATGGAACGGGAAAGGTGTGTTTGTGTGAGAAGAGCTAGAAAGAGGACAAATCTCAAACTGAGAATGCCAAAATGAGCAGTGCGGTTAGAACTACTTTTCATTCACTGGTGTTTACTGCAGCTGTTTAAGTTGCACACATTTCTTTTCTGGATTGTCAAAAAATAAACAAATGTGCCAATACATACAAGCACACACATACAAGACTATTGGTCCAAAATCTTTAAAATATTGTCATTGAATACCGCATTCCAATTGTGATACCAGCAAGTTGAGTATGTTTTTACTAGCATTATAATGACCAGGCAGTATCACTACCCATTCTGGTCAAGTAATATTGAACACAAAGCCTAGACACCATGCTGACCTTGTTACAGTGACTAGGACCTAATTCCATTTTGTATAATAACCGTGACGATCCAACTATTAGTACAACAATCACTGACAAAATGTGATGGAGATGTCACAATACTCAAAGATATCGTTCTACTGATTAACTGTTGTGAAGCCTCTGTGACTCAGCTTTTTGACATATTGCTAAGTCACACTAATGGCCAGCCAGATGGAGGGTCAATTTGCATACCCAACAGTCAACTGTTATATGGTTATACTGATTGATTTCTGGGAAGATGGGTCTGCGGTTTGAGAGAGGAGGGGTCAACATCCTTGTAAAGTTGATACCAGCATGAATAAAAAAATAAACTGCAATTAATACCTAGAAGACTAATGCTGAAACCTATTATAATTGCATTCTATCTTTGATTGCAGACAGTGTTTGTTAGGTTTGTAATGTAGGTTGTAGTCCTGACTAATTTCTAGTGTGGTTAGCGGCTTTGACTATGTTCTCTGGAACTCTACAAATGATGATGATTCATTGTTTTTTATGACCGTTTGAGATGGTTTATCAGAAAAAGCTTAGTAATTATTAACAAATCTGTCATTTCTAACAGTGATAGACATTTGGTACATTGATAATACCTTGGATATATATTCTGATCAATTTAATACCACCTTGGTGAATTTATATAAAAATAATCCCTGGGCGGGAGTTGGTGTAGTGGGTCCAAGCTCCTGATTCTGGACACTTTCTTCCAGTCTCATTAGCTTCTGTTTCCCTGCATTACTGTGGATAAAAATAATAAAATACCCCCAATTTTTTTTAACAAAACCTGAAAATCCTTGGGTGTTTTGATCAATATTTATTTTTTAAATTAGTAACATAATCCAATAAAAACAACTTCTTGTAACGATTCCCAGTTCCCCTTCCCTGGACACTGCCACTTCCCTATTCCATCCCGCTCAGAACTACACTTCCCATACATCAGTTCTACTTCCTGTGGACTACAGCTTCCCTAGTCATACCTCCTAAGAACTACAGTTCCCATACCCGGACTCAATTATCATTATTCACCACACCTGATCACTCCATTTTGTATTT